>PVHP010051417.1:0-11452 GCA_004024765.1 Zapus hudsonius | reverse complement strand
CTGGAATTCACTATGTAGTCTCAGGGTGGCCTCAAACTCATGGGGATCCTTTCACTTCTGCCTCCTGAGTGCTGGAATTAAAGGTGTGTGCCACCACCACACTGGGTACATTTTGCAAGATAAACTACAGAGGTGTATTTCCTAGCTTATGGAAAATAAAAAGGGAAATTAAAAATTAACTTGGGATTGCAAATACTATCTCACTGGAACTACCTGAGCTCTCTATAAGTGGAAACATCCACATCGGATCACCAGCAATGTTTAGCTCTTCTCTTTGGTTTTTCTGCTATTCCATGGAAAAATTGAAAATATTTTTAAATGTTAACTATTTTAGTAGATATTTCGATAAGTCACTGAAGACTTTATCAATAGTGAACAAGTTCATGTTTTTACCTTGAACCAAGAACTTAACTAAACATGTCATTCTTCTGAAAAATACTAAGTATAAGAAATATTTCTGGGCTGGAGAGATGGCTCAGCGGTTAAGGCACTTGCCTCCAGTGCCTAAGGCCCAGGGTTCAATTCCCCAGGACCCACATAAGCCAGACCCACAAGGCAGTGGCCCTGGTTCTCGTTCTTTCTCTCTCTCTCTCTCTCTCTCTCTCTCTCTCTCTCTCTCTCTCTCTCTCTCTCTCTCTCTCTCTCTCTCTCGTCTCTCTGTCCTTGAAAATGAATAAATAAAAAGAAAAAAAAAGAAATATTTCTTTTAAAAAGTCCTTCTCCCTCCACCTAAATTAATTCCCTATTGGGCTCCTCTCATAGAACTGTGACTGGCCAAGAAGCCTGATAAATTATTTTATAATAAATCTTCAGAAACGGGTTTAGATTAAAACAGAGACTGCATGTAAATTATGCAGGTTTAAAAAAAAAACTACCTCCAAATTTACATGCACAAAAAGTCTGCATAAAATTCAGTGGTCAAGACCACTTCTCCGAGCCTATTAAAGGATGACACGATTCGACATCAAGGGCATAAGTTGATGTGCACAGGCTTTCTGTGGCCAAGCTCAGGTAGTAAAACCTCCAAATCAAAGAACTTGGATGAGAGCTAAGGAAGTAACGAAATTCACCAAGAGACCAAAACATTTAAAGGAGTCAAATGATGAAAAGTTCAAAAGGTATGATCACTTCCAACCAGATGATCCTCCCGTATTCCTTGGGAGTGTGATATCCATGGCTCAGGGAACTTTGAGGAAGAGGGGGGAGAAAGGTTGTACGAGGCATGGTGAGGAAACATGCAGAGGCATTGCCCCCACCCAAGTGATTGACTACACAACGCATAGCCCTCAACCGTGCACACCAACAATCCCACCGAGGAGGGCCCAAGGAGGAGGGAAATGCCTGGAGATACCAACACATGACTTGCTCACACAAAGTTTCAACTTAACTTAAAAAAATATATAGTGATTCCCTCTTCATCTCTCTGCAAAATCGCTTCCCAGGAGAGTCCACAAGGTCCTAAAACAGAGTGACATCTTCCTGAGGAAGAGGAATGCAGGTCTGATAAAAGCCAATATGTTTGGGTAGCCATCTAAGAAAATGAATATTAACTGACTTTTATCAAGGGTAGGCTTAATTTAACAATTCTCAAGGAATTATCTATACAAGTACACAAAGTAACTAACTCTAGGGCACAGGACTGTGGAGGCTATAAGTAATAGAATTCTCCTGGTAAGGAAAGCTTTTACACACAGAGAAGATCAGAGCTTCTTTGGACCACTACTGATATAATTCTTCAGATTTTCTTAGGAAAAAACCTAAAGCCTCTAAACTTGATTCACCTAACATTCAAAGAAAATCCCTGTTTTAAGGACATTTATAAATGAGTTAATAGGACATATAATGCTTAGATTTCTAAGAACACGGTTAAATCCTAAAATAACATGCCAAAACAAAGGTTAATGAAATAAAGGTCAAATTAGAACCTTATCTTCAGCGCTCTATCTCCTATTCAAATGGGCCAAGTCTTAGTTTACTCATAGGAAACTAGATGGAAAAATGCTAACTCCACATCTCTTAGAAAGCTGAAATACCCACTGAAATAATTTATAGAAGACTTCAGAAGACCAAAAGCCACAGGTAACACATAGGTAAGGATAAATTCAAAACAATCTATGATACAGATATATCTCCATTAAACCTCTTTTATAATTTGAATACCATAGCTTATTAATGAAAGTAAAATTATCACACTATCTCAATGTTCACTTGTAGGCAATGAAATAAAACAAGTCACAATGGACCCAGTGGGGAGGAGACAGCGAAGAGGGAAACGGGGACACCTTTACAAGAGTTGCTCATACAATGTATATACTTACTCATAATAAAGATATTAACAAAAATGGGTCAAGCACCAAAATACACGAGCTAAAAGTATGAATGACCAGAAGACAACATAAGGAGCCACTTAAAGCAAGATAACAGGGAATGACTTCTTGACTCAAAGCATAAGAAACAAAAGCAAAAACAGACAAATGAGATTCCACACAGCAGCAAAGCAAAATAATAATTGCAAAATAAAGTCAGTGGAGTAAAAAGACAACTTCCAGAATGAGACAAAATATTTGCCAAGAAATCACATGACAAAGGGTTAATATTCAGAATACATAAGAATGTTAAAAATTCAACAATCTAAATAACCCAACTTTGGGGAGGAGAGATGGCTCAGCGGATAAGGCACTTGCTTCCAGTGCCTAAGGCCCTGGGTTCAATTCCCCAGTACCCACATAAGCCAGACTCACAAGGTGGTAGCCCTGGTGAGCTCTCGCTTTCTCTTTCTCTCTCTCTCTCTCTCTCTCTCTCTCTCTCTCTCTCTCTCTCTCTCTCTCTTTCTCTCTCTCTGCTTGAAAATGAATAAATAAAATATTTAAATAACCCAACTTTAAAAAAACTGTAGGTATATCTCTAAAGAAATACTAATGGCCAACAAATGTATGAAAAAAATGTTCATTATGAGAAATGTAAATACCATTATGAGTCAAATAAATGTAACTAAACCTGCACTGAAATATTATTTATACCCAAGTTAAAATGACTGTTATAAAATAAAGACTAGTGAAGATATTAGAGAAAAAAGGATACTTATAGATTGTTGGTGAGGATAGAAATAGATAACTACTAAAATTTAAAGGAAGCCATGTCTGGTGGCATAGGCCTGAAATTCCATATATTTAGGAGGCCTGGGAAGGAGGTTTTTCAGAGACACCGAGTGAATTCAATGTTTGTTTGGGCAACTTAATGAGACCCTGTCTTTTCATTAAAAAAAAAAAAAACAGAGAAAAGGGCTTAGGATACAACTCAGTGGTAGAGCACTTGCATAGGATGCATTAGTTTATAGGCACTGCTGTAAAAACAAAACAAAAAACCTATTAGATATGCTGGTTTGAATCAGATGTCACCCATAAACTCAAGTGTTTTAAATGTTTGGTTCTCAACTAATAGCAATTTGGGAGGTGGAGCTGTCATGGTTTGATCCAGGTGTCCCCCCACAAACAAATGAATGTGTTCTGATAGATCGATCCTCAGCTGATGGCAATTCGGGAATTAGAACCTCAATGGAGCTGTGTTGTTGGGGGTGGGCTTTTGGGGGTCATAAGCCAGCTCCCCCTTGCCAGAGTTTGGCACACCTTCCTGCCGCTGTTTGCAGTGCTGTGGCGGAGGTGATGTCCACCCCTCTGCTCATGCCATCGTTTTCCCTGCCAGGATGGAGTCTCCCCTCGAGTCCTAAGCCAAATAAACCCATTCCTCTACAAGCCGCTTTTGCTCGGGTTCTTTCTGTGCAGCAACTAGAATGCTGACTACAACAGTCTTGGTACCAGAAGTGGGGTCTGTTGCTGCTAGAACCGTGATCTTGTGGCTTTGGTCTTCTGGAAGTGATCTATAGAAGGAATGTGGAAGGATTTGAAATATCAGCCGAAGAGACACCTCGCAGTGCTGTGAGTACAGCTTGATGAATCATTCTGGGCAGAATTAAAAGACCTGAATGCAGTAAGGACTATGGACTGTGAGGTCTGGCTTACAAGGGTGAAAAAGAACTTTGTCAGGACTGTGCCAGAAGCAGTTTGTGTGAGAGGCTTGCTGCATTCTGCCTGCCTGTGTCCTGGGAACCTGTGCAGGGTTATTTTACAGAAAGATGGACTGGTGTTAGCAGATGGAGATGGCACAGAAAGAAAGATCTTTGGGTCAAAACTGCTACCCATTCACCTGCAATTGTTTCAGAGATGACAACCATTGAGACTGGGCCAGCAGGTCTGCATTGGAACAACAGGAAGAATGTAGATCCTTTGAAATAAGGGGCCTGAATGCTTTGTCCTCCCCTGGATTAACAAGTTGGCAGCCCACCTGGTTCTGTGGAGTATAACAAATGCAAGAAGAGAGGGTCATTGGATTTGCAACACAGTTTTGTTTTTGAAAAATGGCCATCGGCATGTGAAGCAGGTGTGCTAGGTTGCCTGCATGGAGCCCGATGGAGCCACGAGGATGAACTGTGGGTTGCAATGGAGACCCAGTGAATTCCAGGACTATGGATGGGTGCCAAGGCGAGCTGCCAGCACCGGATGACGTTTTCCCGGACTGTGAGTAGCCGAGCTGGAGGGGCGGAATTGAATCTCCAAGAGACTTGTTATTGGTTAGAATCATTGAACTTAGAGTTACAGATTGATGGTGCCCTGCTTGTTTTAAATCTTGTATTGTATTGATTCAATCTGTTTTTGCTATGCCTCATGTTTTGCAGTGTGAATGTTCTGTGCCATTACTGGTTTATTTTTGGTATTATGGCTCAGTTGAAAGCTGTGGGGACTTAAGAGTTGAGCTGAACACATTGTATTTACATCATGTATGATTATTAGTTTGTGGGGGCCAGGGGTGGACTTTCATGGTTTGATCCAGGTGTCCCCCACAAACAAATGAATGTGTTCAGAATAATCAATCCTCAGGCTGATGGCAGTTTGGGTTTTACAACCTCACTGGATCTGTGTTGTTGGGGGTGGCCTTATGGGGTTAGCCAGCTTCCCCTTGCCAGTGTTTGGCATACCTTCCTGCCTCTATTTCCAGTGCTGTGGCAGAGGTGATGTCCACCCCTCTGCTCATGCCATCATTTTCCTTGCCAGGATGGAGTCTCCCCTCGAGTCCGTAAGCAAAATAAATCCATTCCTCTACAAGCTGCTTTTGTTTGGGTTCTTTCTGCACAGCAACTAGAATGCTGACTACAACAGGAGCCTTACTGGAGGAGGTGTTATTGGGGTGGGCTTAGGGGTGTTATAGCCAGCTCCCCCCCCCCCACTCTGCTTGCTAGAATCTGGCTCGCAGCCCTGGTGTTATTTTCACATGCGGTGGCAGGGGTGATGTCCAGCTTCTACTCATGCCATGCCCTAACATCATGGTGCTACCCCTCCCGACTGTAAACCAAAATAAATCTTTTCCTCTTATAAACTGCTTCTGGCTGGGTGTTTTAGCCAGCAAGGAGAAGGTAATTGCACCAGCAGAATGATCTATCCTGTGATCTAACCACTTCATTTCTGTGTATCTATCCAACAGAACTCTCGAGGAGTGGAGCAGTAGAAGCACTGAATCAACAATTACTAAGCTGAAGTCTAAGTAAAGTGTCTAAATGATAGAAGTAAAGGTTAAAGCTAACTGTGACATCCTTTTGATTCACTTGATATTTTCCCACATGTTACAACACGTTACAGAACAAGCTCAATTAAATTATCTCATAACAAGAACAATGCACACCCATAATCAGTAATACCACATGGAAACAGTGGAAGATTAAGGAGACAGAAGAGCTTGTCAAAATGAAAGCGCACTATCTTAGAAGCTTTAGGGGAAGCCTGGACCCGTGAGGAGGCAAGGAAGCTACAACAAGTGAAAGTTATGGCCCAACACTTTATTTCCATCTGAAATAAAATAACTGTCAGTCCTGGAGTTAAATGACACGGGTCCACTGCAGTGCCAACTCCTCCTGCTTAGAGTCCAGAGGCAGCACTAGGAGAGCACTTAGTGCGCTCGGGGACCAGGTTCAATGTCCAAAGTCCTGAGGACAGAGAGGGCTTGAGAGAAGCTGGGAAGTACTGAGAAGCCCTTAGCACTCACTCTGTGCCGAGCAGTGCGCCTACTTAATTGGCACTGGGGGTGCTTCCTGCACATCTTAAGGCCATATCTGCTTCTTCCACTTCAAGCCCTCTGGATTTGACTCAGAGCCACTCAAAAATCTAGGGTACTTTCCTCCAGGATCTGAAATGAAACAAACAAACAAACAAAGGTTTACAAAGTGGCTTTGTCGTCGTCATTGCTTTACTGTGAGCAAGTTCTCTAAAGTGGAGAGACCAAAAGTATTTTGAGACGCTGTCTGTTCAGCATTTGGTAGAACACTCTACAGGGGAAATTATTCTTAGTCTGAGCGATGCTCTGCCAAAGCTCACAGCATACCTTAAATGCTATCAGGGAAGACAGCAATGCTGCAGCTTCCCTGCATTGCATGAATCACTGGATAAAAATCATCTGGAGTGTAGGCGTGGTGGTGCACACCTTTAATCCCAGCACTCAGGAGGCAGGCAGACATCGGAGGATAGCTGTAAACTCAAGGCCACCCTGAGAGGACAGAGTGAGATCCAGATCAGCCTGGACTAGAGCAATGCCCTCCCTCAAAAAACAACAACAACAAAAAAAAAAAACAAAAAAAAAGAACAAAAAAAAAATCTTTGGGCTGGAGAGATGGCTCAGAGGTTTAAAGGCACTTTTGCCTGCAAAGCCTGTCAGCCTGGATTTGATTCCCAGGACCCACATAATGCCAGATGCACAAAGTGGCTCAGGCATCGGGAGTTCATTGCAAATGCTGTAGGCCTTGTAATACCCAAACTCTTTTTCTGTGTTTATTTCTCCCTCAAGCAAATAAATATTTATAAGAAATAAAATACCCATCCCTAGACGAATAGATATCAAAGTAGTAGTACATACACAATATGGAATTAGACTCAGCTGAAAGGAAAAATGACCTAATGAAATTTAAAGAAAGTGGATGGACTTGGAACAGATCATACTTAGTGAACTCACACAAGAACAGAGAGACAAACGTCGCATATTTGCCCTCATATGCAGTTCCAACCAGGGTAAGCTTGAACAGTAAGCAAACCTGACACATGAACTGAGAGACTAAAAGGGGATGGAAGGATGGGAGGGCTGGGGGAGAAATGGGAGGGTGGGGGATTATATACTAATCTAGACCAATAATGAATCCATACCATAAAACCCTAACTTTCATACAATAAGCTCTCAAGGAAGCTGTGGGCATGGTCTGGTAAGAGGGCCATGAATAGGGTGTGAGGAAGCCTAACCCCAAGACAAACTGCTCTGGCCTGTAACTCCTTGTCCCAGTAATTAGTTACTTCCCACACAGAGCTGTTGATCAAAGAGACCCATGAGGTCCCCAAAACAAAACAGACTTATATCAAAGCTCTTTAATACCCGCCCAGGCAAAAGACAAGACCCTATTACTGAAGATCCCACAGACTGGTGTCACACAACACTGAGAGACCCTGATGGAACCAGGAAGGTAACCGGGCTCCCAGATGGTAGCCTGTGTAGCGTTGGGATGCATTACATGAGCTGCCAGGGGAAACTGACCCATGAAATTCGGAGAAAGCAGAGGTTATTAATATACAACACCAAATGATGTTCTGAAATTCTGAGGACACCACTATATGGTGGTCACACACAGTATGTGATTCTAAGTTGATTAGGATCATCCATGTGTCTCTCTCTCCTGCTGGACATGAGACGGCCGAATGCATTGCCTTTTACATTGTGTATGCTGATCATTTTATGGGGGGCCAGGGGTGGATTGTGGTGGTTTCAGGTGTCCCCCATAAACTTAATGTGTTCTGAACGCTTGATCCCCAGCTGATGGCAGTTTGGAATTGGAGCCTTGTTGGAGGTGTTATTGGTGGTGGTGGGGTGGTTATGAGGGGTATAGCCAGCTTCCCCTTGCCAGTTTTTGGCACACCTTCCTGCCACTGTTTGCAGTGCTGTGGCAGAGGTGGTGTCCACCCTCTGCTCATGCCATCATTTTCCCTGCCACCATGGAACTTCAGTTGTAGGACACTGAGAAATCAAGCAGGATCTAAACTGGAAGCCTCCTCCCTAGCTGCAATAGTGCTGGAAAGTGCTGTGTAGGCTACTGGGATAGAAGAGGTATCGGCAATCTTATCTAGCAATGAACTTGCAAGCTACACAACCTAACAGCCAGACAAGTGGGTACTATCATCAGGAGGCTAACCAACTGCTCTCACAAGATTTGAGGCCTAGTCTCAGGAGGTAATTCATGCCTCACAAGCCCTACCACTGTTGCTTGGCTAAATGGGTATGTTGTATCATCAAACTGCCCTCTAAATAGTTACGGTTATACCCAGAGATTAGTGTTAAGGGGCTGGAGCGATGGCTCAGACCAATCTCACCTTTGGTCAGAGAAGATTCTTTATGCCATTGTCAGTGACCACAGGGGAATTAAAACCCCACCAAAGTTCTGAGAATAAGTGACTACTGAGTGCTCCACACTCAATGAGACATCTCTTGGAACATTGTGGCAGAGTGGATGGAAAGAATGTTAAGAGCAATAGGATGGCAAGGAGTGTCTTGGAAAGCTGCCCTGGACATTAAGTGGCCAGGGCACTCATGATCTCACAATGCCTATTGTTATCTGCAAGACAGAATAACCTTGGGACCATCAGCCTCCCATCATGGGGGTGGAGGGGGGAAAGGAGGCCATCCAAGCACAGGAGGGACTAACTGGAAAGCAGAAGGGGTTCAGTGGAATGGGGACAGAGAAGTGAGATAAGAGAAGGTAATAGGAGATTATGATCAAATCACTTTATATGAAAACTGTCAACAATAAAAAGTAACTTTTCGTTTCAAAAACAGTTTAACTTTAAAAGCCTATGTATACAACAATCTCTTTCATAAAAACAATGTATTTCTAGAAAGAAATAGCTTCACTTTAAAAGCCCATGTATACAATCTCTTTTATAAAAACAATATATTTCTAGAAAGAAACAGCTTCACAACAGTTGAAAGAGAAAATGTTGGTCCTTAAATGTTTCCTTTAGAAATATACTTCTCTATATTTTAGCAGGCTGTTTATGTTTCTTAAATAGAAAACTCACCCAGAATTCGAGAACTACTATATTTTCAGAAAACAGAGGTTATATCCATTTAAACTGGGTAAGAGTTAAGGTTATATTTAAGAAATTCTAAAGAACTGAAAAGATTAGTCATAAAACACAGTTATTCTACAAATAGCTTAAAATACACATCTCAGGGTTGGGAAGAGGGGTCCCTGGGTAAAATGTCTGTTGTGTAGACATGCAAACCTGAGTTTGTATCCCCGCGTGAAATGCTGGGTAAGATGGGCCATGCCTGAGACCAGCTCTGGGGACCTGAAGACAGGGATCCCTGGCTCACAAGCTCGCTAGCTCAGCCAAAGCATTGAGCTACAGATTCAGCGAAGCATCGTGTCTCAAAAAATAAGATGGAGAACAACGGAAAACAACCCTGACATGGACCTCTGGCCTCCACACTCGTGATCCCATTCCACCCTCCACACATGTGCACACCACACATATATACATGTGCAAAAAAATTACACATCTCAAACTGTAATGGCCGCTGGTAACCTATGAAATACAAAGGCTTATTATTACATTTCTATTAGGATTCCCTATGGTTAGTGAATGGACAAGAAACTAATATCTCTAAAATTTAAAAGGTTTATAATAATTCTAACTGTTCCGACTTGTTTGTAATAATTAACAAACTGAATTTTTTCAAAATAGAACATGGCCCTGGTCAAAACACCTCTAACGTTTGAATAAAATAAAAAAAAAAAACTAAGCCTCAAAAGTCTAAATTGCATGTGAAAGTCACAATATTATAACCTGTTTCAAATAAATTTTTAAAATAAAAATAATGTAAGTGCTTACAATACTTCATTATTATCAAAAGATGAAAATGTAGTTCTTTATCGTAGAACAAGTGAAAACTAACCTGAAAAATTATAGCCTTTTTAGGTTATTCTTTTTTTCTATAATTACTCGGTTATTCATTAAAACATGTAAGCTTTATTGGAATTTTTGTATGAGGGTTTTATAAATGGACTTAACTCTAAAAACCAAGCAATATAATATTTCATAAAAGCAATATATTTTTTATATTCCTGCCTTTAAAATCCCTATAGTGAAATTAATATTTCTACACAGGAAAAGAAGGAACTATTTAGTCCCAGACAACTTGATAACATCTCTTTCAACTATAGTTATAATTATCATGTACGAAATTCCAAAGCAGAAGTTGTCAAGATTTAACATTAGCATTAATTTATGTCATAACTGATGGTTACTATAAAGATAATGGCAAAGCATCCATTTCTCCAAAGACAGCATGGATCAAAAGAGAAATTTCTCCTTAATTAGTACTAATCTGCACATTCTTAATTAAATTGATTAGTAATTTATTATCTTTCCCTTTCTTAGAAGGCTGTTACCATGTTTGTGATTTTTAAGCAACCCAATTAATTTGAGTGTAAGTTCCACCTTTTTACAAAATTAATTTATTTTAAAATTTTAATGTCCAGTTTCAGTGTATTCAGAGAAAGAAATTTTGAAAGTACAAGACTTGTATTCTCCTTTTCAGATCTCAAAGTAAGCACTGCCAAGAGTAACTGCACCATTCAAAAGAGAAAACCATTCAAAGAAGACCCTTCCCTCCTGCTTGCTACTCACAAGTTAGTTCATACCTCTCTCCTCTCCTTATAACTTCCTCCCAAAAGTATCTAAGAATGTTATATGTAAGTAAATAGTATTCTACACAATGACTGTTTTTCTCATTTCTTTTTTAAAAAAATAAAAATGGTCTGACATCCATATAAGAACTACTTTACTCAAGCAAACTAGAATATTTAGGCACTTGATACATTTTTCAATCAAAATATTTAATTTATATTGTTTTAAATTGTATTTAAATTACAGCAATAAACTAGTAATTTAAACTAAGAAATGCTCATGACACAGATTCATGACAAAAATCTCTGAGAAGGATGAACTTCTCTGAACAGTAAGAATATTAAACACTGTATCCTTTGTGGAAGAAGAGACATAAATCTTTCTTCCTGTCCCCTGTGAAAATATGCCAATAGTTCTAAGATATATTGGCTTGGGTTCCCTATTTCATCGATATTTTTTCTGTGAACTGACTATAACTGGATAAATATTTGTATTTAAGGACAATGCTGGGGCTGGGGAGATAGCTCAATGGTTACGCCTGGGCTTGATTCCCCAGTACCCATGGAAAGCCAGATGTAAAATATGGAGTTCATTTGGAGTGGCCAAAGGCCCAAGCCCTGACATTTCTCTCTCTCTCTCTCTCTCTCTCTCTCTCTCTCTCTCTCTCTCTCTCTCTCTCT
>PVHP010051416.1:0-11466 GCA_004024765.1 Zapus hudsonius | reverse complement strand
GTTTTATTTCCTCTGCTAACATCACCATTCTCTCACAGACCCAGCCTGGCTGCATATCCGAGAGCTAAGCTTTAATATGCATCCGGATAAGAGCATGCTCATGCCTTTGTTCCTAACACACCTGCGCCCCCAGGAGGCAGGGGGGATGGCTGAAGGCCCTAAATCCTGTTTACAAGTGCTAATGGGTTTTGCTCTTGCTACCTGAGTTTTCGTGGCTGTGTTCCTGTTTGCTGAGCCCCCTTTGTGTAGGAGATAGGGCGGTGCAGCGCATCCCTAGATTGGATATAAGGTTGGATGTGAAAATAAAGTTTTGAGATCTGCCCACTGCCACAGTCTCCCGAGAGTCTCATCTCTCGTTCGGCTCACGGCTATTCCAAGCTGCTGCTCACCCAGCTCCCGTGGGTGAACGGGGAGTTGATGCGCGCTGCAACCCCCTAAGTAACCCACGGACCCAGACCAGGCCCAGGCTGGCTGTGTCTCCTTGTTTCAGTTATGAAGTGGACAGTCTGGCCTGCCGGGAAGGTGGGAGGCGGCACGTGGCGAGTGCTCAGTGAGTGTTAAGAAATCTGTCATGAACACACGAATTTCAGAGCAATCATTAACAAATGAGGCCACCAGCCTGAGAGGGAGGGATGCTGTTCCGGGTCCCACGGGCTGTCTTCGCTGGGAAGTTGGGTGACTGCTCCTTGCGGGTTACAGAGCTCAAGAAACCCTGAAGGTTGGGCTGGAGAGATGGCTCAGCGGTTAAGGCACTTGCCTCTAGTGCCTAAGGCCCTGGGTTCAATTCCTCAGGATCCACATAAGCCAGAACCACAAGGTGGTGGCCCTGGTGCACTCTCTCCCCCCCTCTCTCTATCTCTCTGATTGAAAATGAATAAATAAAATAAAGAAACCCTGAAGGTATAAGCACAAGTCGAGTATTCTCTGAAAGCGATCGATCACACACATTGGTCGCACCCAGCATGCACGGGGCTCTGCTCTGAGGCCAGGAAGCAAGGCACGACAGACTGACGAAGGGCAGACCAAGGGGGCTGTGCCTTGGTGGCATGGGCACAGGCATCCCTAGGTGTACCAGGACCTAAAGGAGACCAACATCTGAGCTCTCAACCCGCCCGTGAAACTGGACGGTATGTGCGTGGCTCACAGACAGAACTCAGGAAGCAGCAGCCAGTGTTTCCCATGACTTTGTTTCACCTCTAGATGAAGTCGGTGTAAGGAGACAGCTGTCACACTGCCTTGCTTAGGGAGGTAACAAGTGTATGTGCTCAGTACAGACGGGTCTTTTCCCCACGGTTTCAACTCTAGGCTGGCAGCTGTGCTCATCAAGCTAATTCGGAAGTCTTCTTGGCCAAGCCTGAGGCCGTGGAGGCCGTGCACCTTGGGTGGAGGCCTTGAAGGCAGGAGCGCACAGCGGCCAAGGATTTCCTGGTGAAACCAACCAAACAAACAAACTTGTGGTCTGTCTCATGCTCTGACTCCCCCACAGCCTTGACTGCCCCAAACTGAATAAACACTCTGAGTGCAGTCAGTTTGGGGAGCACTGGGGTGCACCCCCTGACCCTCTTTTGAATCGTATTTTGCATGCTGTGTGTTCATGTCACAATCATCCAAGCTGGACAGTGTGAACAGGTATATATATATATGTACATATGTGTGGGATATACATATCTACATATATATGTACATATGTGTGTGATATACATATCTACATATGTGTGTGATATACATATCTACATATATATGTACATATGTGTGGGATATACATATATACATATATGTACATATGTGTGTGATATACATATATACATATATATGTACATATGTGTGTGGGATTATACATATAGACATATATGTACATATGTGTGTGATATACATATCTACATATATATGTACATATGTGTGATATACACATCTACATATATATGTACATATGTGTGTGATATACATATCTACATATATATGTACATATGTGTGATATTCATATATACATATATGTGTACATATGTGTGATATACATATATACATATATATGTACATATGTGTGTGATATACATATATACATATATGTATATAGGTGTGTGATATACATATATATGTATATGTGTGTGTGATATACATAACATCAATGTACATACATGTATTGCATATGTATGCACCATATTTATGCAACACCACATATAAAGACCTCTGTACATACATACACATTTCTTCTCTGAGAAGGGCAGCCTGTGTCCCAAGCTTGCTCCAGCCTTTATTTACCTAGTTCGTGGTCTTGAGCGCACATGTTCCTGACGAGCTCTCCGTGGGAAGCCATGTGAGCTCAGAGTCCTGGCTCAGACCTGTCAGAGCAGGCTGCTCCTCTTGGCTCACCTCCACTGCCCACACTCTCCTCCTGCTGGATTCAGGGACGGCCACAGACCTGCTGCCAGGGAGAGGGGTCCTGATGCACTGGGATCCAGCTGCAGCCTGAAAGGCGGGGTATGTGCGGATGCCCAAGGAGGCACCAGCTTTCCACAGAGCATTCGGCACTTGCATGTCAAAGGCCTCCTCCAGTTTCTTCATCTCCAGAGAAATCAGCTAGGCAGTCCTTTGTGGGACTCTGACATGCCTACTTGTGTATGTCCCCAAATATTACCACCCATTTTTTCCACGAATTACAACAATATTCCTAGTTCGGAAGCTTCCACGGCTTTCACTGAATGACAGCAGAGCTGAGACCTTGGACTGGCAGAGCTGAAGAGCTTAGTGAGCTCTTCAAATGTTTGCTGTGGAAACCGGGGACCAGTCCACCACATGGGGAGCTTGCTTGCCTGCAGAGCCCATTTGATGCTTCTAATTAAGATCTGAACTCCATCTTAACATCCTACAGTAATTTCTTTTGCCAAGACAGACCCCATGAATATGCAAGACGGTTTCAATGCCAATGTCTATAAGCAAGTTCAAGCCATCTCTCTTAGATCCTTGATCCAGAAATCCACCTTCCCCTTTCGGCTCTCTTTAATCAAGCTTGATCAATAAATAGATGTGATGCAGATGGCCTGTGTAGCTTTAAAGAATTCAGGTTAAATTCACTTTAAAACAAAACACTGCCTTGCAATCAAATGAAAGGATGAAAGTCGAGAGAAAAAAACCTAACAAAACCCTCAATGGAAGCAGAGCTCTGGAAATGGCTAATAGACTCTGAACCAGGGACATGAAAAAATTAAATAAGAGGCTTAGAGAAAATACAAAATGACCCAAACTTTTCAGCCTTCTTATGTGCATTATTTTAAGGCAATCTGCTCGGCAGAGATCTGCATTCCGTGTGTGAATGAACCCTGGTCCCATCTCAGGAAGTGTCAAGGTCTGCAAAAACTTTCTAGGAAGGATGCCTTTCATAACTCGGTGCCTTGGACGTGAATTCTAAGTGGCCCGCCGGCCGGGTACACTTTTCCAAGGACATTCATTTTACAAAGGGGACGCACCTTTCATGTCAGGACTACACGACAGACACAACGCAGCTCAGAGATGGGACTGTGTTCCCTCTCCTGTCATTTTGCTTCTGTCAGGACACGGTGGGCTTTGCTGCAATGACAAGCGAGACCCTGGGCCTCTGGTCTCAGTCAGGTTATCAGGGACTCAGCTCCACACAGGGAGGCGCTCGGCTAGCATTTTGGAATACATCTCCTCTTTTAGGAATTTGAGGCAGCAAGACAACCCAGAGAGGCACCTGCCATCCTTCCACACCTTAGCCAGGAAGCACTTCCTCCCAATGCTCATTGGTTGGAATGAGTCATGTGACTCCACACCCAACCTGGGGGCTCTAAGGAATGGGAAAAGGGGGCTCAGCTTGTAGACTTTTCATGGAATCCTCCTCAAGTACCAAGAGTTTTAGAGGCTTGGAGAAAACAAAAATGTACCTTATAGACAGAACTTGAGGAATTATCTGGATAGCATGACTCCAACCATCTTTGCTCATGCCAGGACTTAATTCTTGCAAACTAGTTAGTGTAGCAGACTCAGGGCTGGGGTGGCCGAGTATTCTGGGGACATGGGTACTGAACGGATTTGCTATATTAAGTAAGTGTTCATTGAAAACCATGGCCTGGAGAGATGGCTCAGCGGTTAAAGGTGTTTGTTTGCCAAGCCTGACATCATCCTGGGTTTGATTCCCCAGTATGTAAAGCCAGATGTGCAAAAGTGGTCCATGCCTCTGGAGTTCATTTGCAGTGGCAAGAAGCCCTGATGCACCATTCTCATTCTCTGTCTTTATCTCTCTCTTCTTGCAATTAAATAATTAAAAACTAATAATGAGTCGAAGCTGGGCTGGGAGGCCTCCCTTCTGGGTCCCCTCTCTCCTCTGGGACAGAGGTGCACAGGATGGGGTGATTAAGGCTCCCTGGGGCAGAGGTGACTGAGAAGGCTCATCATGTAACAAAGCAGGTCATTAGGGACAGTCCAAGGTCTTGGTGAAGGGGCCTCTTTTGCCCAGGCAAGAGGACTCCAGGAAGCCGTCTGGGGAGACGGCTCAGGAGACAGAAGCGCTCCCTGTACAAGTGTGATGACCTGAGCCTGGACCCTCAGACCCTTCATAAAGCCAGACTTAGTCCTGAGCATTCCAGCCCTTCTTCAGTGAGACGTGAGGTGGACACAGGCGAGTCCCCAAAAGTTCCCAGGCCAGCTCTCCTGGCATACACGGTGGGGAATAAAAAGATACCCTGCCTCAAACAAGATGGAGGGTGAGGGCCAACACCTGAGGTTATCCTCACCTCCACCAGAGCACGCACACACACACACACACACACACACACACACACACACACACACACACACACACACACACACACACAACTAAAAAAACAAAACTCCCAGAAGCATCAGCAGATTAGCTTTGCACAGAAGTCCTCTCGCCCTCTCTGCGCAGGTGGTGGCCAGGTATTCCAGTGCTTCCTGACACCTGCTGGCAGGCTCACTCCGGCCCAGGCCTTCCAGGGCCACGTCCACATGCTGTCCTCTGTTTCTCTCTACTCTGCATGGCCCCTGCATATCAGCCATGTTTGGGGGGGTGGCTATAGGAACAGCACTGAAAACCTCTTCTACGGGAAATTCTCACTATTGGGAATCAGTCCCACCACCCTACAGAGGTCCCCCCGCCCAGGCTCACAGACACTGCACTATGGACCAACACCCATCAGGTCAATATGGAGTTTCACAGACACCCAACAGCATGGTCTTGCACTCAGGGGACAGCGCAGAAGCACAGTTTCTGATTTGGGGTGAGGAGCTCATGGCCATGTGTGCTCCCCTTTAAAATACTTGCTTCCCTTGCAGCATCTGGGGAGAATGTTCCTCCTCACACCTGTGCTATGCACTAGGCAGATAGGAAGGACACTTGTAAATAGTTTATGTATTATTTATTTGCAAGCAGGGAGAGAGAGAGAGAGAGAGAGAGAGAGAGAGAGAGAGAGAGAGAGAGAGAGAGAGAGAGAATGAATGCACACATGCCAGACCCTGGCCTGCCTCTTGCCACTGCCAACCAACTCAAGACGCATGAATCCCTGTGCATCTGGCTTTATGTGGGCACTGGGGAATCAAACCTGTGTCTGTAGGGATTTGCAAGCAAGCATCTCTAACCACTGAGCCATCTCCCAGCCCATGAACAACACTTTTAATGAATTTTAAGGATTTGGAAAGAAGCCACTTTTCCCTCAAATGATCCACCTGGCTTCTGAGGTGCCACTGTTAAGTCGAAGACACAGTCAGCCCTGAGGAGAGCCATGCCTTGGGTACGTAGCTGCCAGCCAGAGGTGTCACTCTACTTGCAGTCTGGGCCTCAGATGCCGGCAAGTGTGAGCAGGCAGAACACGTGGACACTGTTCTGGTGGGTTTTAGAGTGGAGCTCATTGTACATTTTCTGTCTTAGCGGGAACATCGTCAATAATGCGATTCCTAAGCTAAGATTCCAAGTATTCTTTTAAAATGTAAGGAACACTGGTTTCCAATGACACAGCCTGGCAATCCTGACAGTGCTGTCCCTCCGGCACTCCAGAGGCCCCCATGGGATTTAGGTGGTTTTCTGGGTTCCTGGGGATCATGGTTTGATCCAGGTGTCCCCCACAAACAAATGAATGTGTTCTGATTGATCGATCCTCAGCTGATGGCAGTTTGGGTTTTACAACCTCGATGAAGCTGTGTTGTCAGGGGCGGGCTTATGGGGTTCTAAGCCAGCTTCCCCTTGCCAGTGTTTGGCACACCTTCCTGCCGCTGTTTGCAGTGCTGTGGAGGAGGTGATGTCCAGCCCTCTGCTCATGCCATCGTTTTCCCTGCCAAAATGGAGTCTCCTCTCGAGTCCGTAAGCCAAATAAACCCATTCCTCCACAAGCCGCTGTTGCTTGGTTCTTTCTGCGCAGCCACTAGAAAGCTGACCGCAACACTGGGGGACCCCAGCAGTGAGTCCATGATATCACTGTCTATCTCACTGAATGGAATCTTAACTGGAAACAAACAGCTAGAAAACAGTGGCAGATCTGGACGTCCGTGTACCGTGTGGGCTGGTGAAGGCTACCCTGGGCACTGGATGGTGAGAGCTGGCACAGTCATGAGTACAGAGCTGTATCCTTGCTTCCCCATGAGGCAGCCCACAGCTGGCAGCTGGCAGGGCGCTGGTGAAGCAGCACGTGGGCCAAAGCAGCTGGACCCTGGTCCTGTAGCGCCCTGACATAGCCCAAGACCCAGAGCCCCTCAGGGAGGTGGCCGGGAATGAGGGCTCATTCTGAGGATCAGGATGCAGGGCACAGCCTGGCCAGGGTGGACAGCCTCCAGGCAGCTACAAGAATTGGGTGGCATCTGTGGGCTGTGAGGCTCGAGTCACGGTATTACTGGGGACCACCCAGTTGCTTGGAGCTTCCCAGGGGAGATACACCTTTGGGACCCTCAACATTGCATGTTTTCTCCAGAGACAGCCCCTAACCTCCCTCTGCTCTCGGAACCCATTCTGTCCAGCGATGCCAGCGCTATGGGGTGAATCATCTGGACCTTTCCTCTCAACCTGTATCAGGGAATGTGTCCATTGCCTAACCTTGGCTACACATCCCGAAGCCCAGCAGACAAAGGAGCCACCCACGCCCTGCCTTCAGCCCTGAGGCCACAGCCCTTGAGCCTGTTCATGAATCATATGAGGCCTAGAATCTTCTCCACTTAACCCTCCACACCCCTAACGAGATAGTTTCCAATCCAGCTCTGAAATACAGTGTGACACTCAGAGGCACTTGGAGGTGAGCCTCCCACCTCATCTTTGCTGCACAGATGAGCAGGAGGAGGTGAGGAGACCTGACAGGGCCCTGGACAGTGGAGGGCAGGACAGAGTCGCAGGTGATATTGACAGGTTCCAGGGAGCCCTTTGATGAAGGTGAAGCCTCTCCTGCCTCCACCCCCAAACACCCAGAGCACCCACGGCCCTTCCAGGGAAGGACTAGGCTTCAAGGCTTCACAGTGAGACTTCGGAGGGGAGGAGGGACGAGCTGGAGGATTCAGATCAGCGCCATAAGCGCTGGGGAGAGGCTGAAGGCATTTTGCCTGGTGAGGCCGACCGAAACCAGAGCTTCGCTGGCTTATCGGCATCAATTACTGAAGTCTCGCAGATGCAAAGGGAGAGAAAAGCCACAATTATGCACATCTCACAGCTGGGAAACCAGTAAAAACAACCCTTTCAGCTCTCATTCCTGAAAACCGCCTGCCTCCCCACAAGGCTCAGAACCAGCAGGTCCTTCCCCAGGGCCCTCTCAAAGCCCTTGGAGTGGGGAATACATCTTAGCGGCCCCTTCAGTGTGCTCAGAGCTCCTCCCTGGCCAGATTTCTAGAAAATTCTTTGTCTCAAGTGCTAAATGTTTTCCCTGATCTGTCTTCAGAATCCCATACCTTCTCGTTCTACTGGAATTAAGGGATAGGGAGCCATAAAGGTTGGGCTGGAGCCGCCTCTGCCTCCCTGAGCAGCTCCGTCTCCTGTCCTCTCTCCTTCCCATCCTGGTTTTTCTGTTTAATGTCAAGTAAGCCAGCCTGGCTCCTCGGGGACACGCAGCTGCAGAAGCGAGCACGAGTGGATTTTAAATCAACAGAGAATTTTAAAAGTGAGTCATGTGGAAAAAGAAGCCCATTAGCGAAGCCAGGGGCTCCACTCCTCCCACTGAGTGCACAGCTCCTTCTGTGTGGACAGAAGCCCTGTGGGGATAGCGGCTCATGTGAGCACAGCTCCGAGTGTGTGCAGGCCCTCACAATGTGCATGGTTGTACACCCTTGTATGCACAACTTCTACTGTATGCATGGATCCCATGTGCACGGATCTCCTGTGTACATGGATCCCCAGTGTGCATGGATCTCCTATTTGCATGGATCCTCCTGTGTGCACACATCCGCTGTGTACATGGATCCTCTTGTGTGCATGGATCCCCTGTGTACTTGGATCCCCTGTGTGCATGGATCCCCTGTGTACTTGGATCCCTTGTGTACTTGGATCCCCTGTGTGCATGGATCCCCTGTGTACATGGGTCCCCTTGTACATGGATCCCCTGTGTACTTGGATCCCCTGTGTACATGGAGTCCCTGTGTACATGGATCCCCTGTGTACATGGATCCCCTGCATGGATCCCCTGTGTGCACAGATCCTCCTCTGTACATGGATCCTCCTGTGTACTTGGATCCCCTGTATGCACGCATCTCCTGTGCATGGATCCTCTGTGTGCATGGATCCTCTGTGTACTTGGATCCCCTGTGTACATGGATTCCCCATGTGCACGTATCCTCCTCTGTACATGGATCCTCCTGTATACATGGATCCCTGTGTACATGGATCCCCTGCATGGATCCCCTGTGTGCACGTATCCTCCTCTGTACATGGATCCTCCTGTGTACTTGGATCCCCTGTATGCACGCATCTCCTGTGTGCATGGATCCTCTGTGTGCATGGATCCCCTGTGTACTTGGATCCCCTGTGTACATGGATTCCCCATGTGCATGTATCCTCCTCTGTACATGGATCCTCCTGTATACATGGATTCCCTGTGTGCATGGATCCCTGTGTACATGGATCCCCTGTGTGCACGGATCCTCCTCTGTACATGGATCCTCCTGTGTACTTGGATCCCCTGTATGCACGCATCGCCTGTGTGCATGGATCCTTCTGAATGCACAAACTTCCACGTGTGAACGGATCTCTCATGTGCACAGATCTTCACTCCTAGGGAGGACAGTATCTCCCCCACAAGGGAGACTTTCATGGCAGGGAAGGTACAGACAGCCGCCACCCAGTCCGGACAACAAAACAGGGGTCAATAAATACAACTGATACTTCCAGGGTGCTTCAAGCAGTGCCCCTGTGAATCAACCAGGCAGGGCCGAGGTGCAGCTCAGTGGTACTGTACTTGCCCACAAAGGCTGCTCTTGGTCCAGAAAGCACGGAGGCCCCGACTTCCTCACTCTGCTACATAAACTAAATTATGGGGACTAGAGAGAGACCTCTAGAACCCCAGGAGATGGGGGCAGGGGAATCACGGAATCTTCATGTTCTTCTCACTTCAAACTGAAAGCTCAGTCTCAGAAGCCATTGTCAAACCCTGAGGGGTTCTGACACTCACTTCCTAGAAGACAGCTGCCTTCTAGCCCTGTCCATGCTGAAGAGGCACCTGACCTGGGAAAGCCAGCCCGTGGTGCCCCAGAATTCTGGAAGAGCAGCCCAGAAGCCATTGTTCCATTTTTCCCCCAAAAGCTTTGTCCTTGGAGGACTTTCAAAAATCATGTTCTAATCTCCCAATACTCCAAACAAATCTGCTCCCACCAAATCCCCTCTCATCACAGGGCAAATCAAGCCCTAAGCTGCACACATGCTCCTTCGGGAAGGCCTTTCACTCGAGTCAAGTGTTTTCACAGACCACTGGCTCCTGGGTGGGAGGTGGGGTGTGGAGGGAGGAGACACCGCCAGGGCTGAGGGGTGGGGACGTGGGATGAACCCAGCAGGCAAACGCATCCCCCAGATGAAGGTCACACCTGCTTCCTGAGGGCTGTCTGAAAAGAGCTGTCTGCCCGTCCGTCCGGCAGGGCACCCTGGCACAGAGGGACATCAGGCTGGAGCACAGACGTGGAGACACTGACTGATCTGTTTTCCAGCTGTGCTTAACAGCCTGGGAAGTTCTGAAGGCGAGTCAGCCCAGGTGAGACTCTGAAGGGCCTGGGGGGGGGGGGTCACACCACACAGCCAAGTGCATCCAAGA
Source organism: Zapus hudsonius (assembly GCA_004024765.1). Classification (NCBI taxonomy): domain Eukaryota; kingdom Metazoa; phylum Chordata; class Mammalia; order Rodentia; family Dipodidae; genus Zapus; species Zapus hudsonius. The sequence goes on along the minus strand of PVHP010051416.1, from coordinate 1,225 downwards.
TGGTGACCAGAGGCTTGGGGGACCAGGGTTGTTGCTGTGAAAAGAAGGGGTCCAAGTGGCACTTGGAGCAGGGAGAGGACACCAGAGAGGTTCTGACCTGTCATCCCAACTCACTGTATGACCCAGCAACAAGAGGTGGGGAAGAATGGGTGTGTATGTGTGTGTGTGTGTGTGTGTGTGTGTGTGTTTGAGGTGGGGGGAGAGAGTGGGAGGAGGGGCAGGGCCAAGCCTGGGCCTCTCCAAGATGCACTGGGCGAGAGAAAGGCACTCCAGGCTCTGTGAGGGGAAGACTGTCCACTCAGGGGCGCATGCCTCCTCTGGCTCTTCTGTGCCAGGGAGTCTTTGTTCTAACCACACTGATACTTGATATTTTGCATTATGGTCAGCCCCTGGGGCGGGGTCACATGCCCACACATCTATATTTAATACAGAATCCATACTATGGACTCCAACATCAGCATTCAAAGACAGCCAGCTCCCGGAGGTGGCAGACACCTACCACGAGGCCCATGGCCTTCTATCCCCACATGGTCACAGGTAGGTCCTGGAGCCCGTGTCTCAGTCTCGGATCTGTGTGGTCATCCTGTGCTTGGTGAACCGTGCTCATTCTGCGTTATCTCCTGAAGGGAGCATAACTTCGCCTGGGAAAGAGATCAATCCACAGTGCTACCTGCTCTGTGTCAGAGCTGACAGCGAGAGGGGGGACGTGACCTTCACCCTTCCCAGCTGGGCTCTGATGATCGCCAGGACTCTGGACTCCAAGCAGGTCTGTGGATTCCCATGGCCTTAATAAGTCCCAGGGCCACCACTGGGCCTGGTTGGGAGCTGCTTATATATTTTTTTCCCATGGCACTCTGGGGTTTCTGCTTATTGGCTGCCATTTAACTTTCCAGGCTGGAGAGTTTCAGGGAAAGAAAGAACTCTGCAAGGCCAGGTGCACCCAGAGGTCCCCAATGGTGAAGAGATCCAGGCCAGCAATCGCTGGGGAGGAGGGTCCCTGACAGTAGACTTGTAGAGACCGCACTTCCTAACGCCCTCCCTGGCTGTCCTGGCCTCTTGGTCTGCTGAGCCCCACGCTGTAAACAATGTGTCCCTCTCCCACCCGGGGGACAGCACTGTCCTCTCCTTCTTGCACCTGTGTGTGTCAAGTTTTAGCCTGCTCTGTGGTTCACCAAGTTCTGCAGGAATTCTCAGGAGCCAACAGCAGCAGAAGCCCCCCCCCCCC
>PVHP010051415.1:0-11474 GCA_004024765.1 Zapus hudsonius | reverse complement strand
GCTGAATTTCTATGGCCATCTCCCTTTCTCCTAATGGCCATAAAACCTCCTGCCTCTTTCTCAACCTAGATACTGTTTAGATACTCCTGCCTGTATTTCCTGAATACAGGCTATGCGAACAATGTTCTGGTAGGTTTCCAATGTCAATTGTGTAGGAATAACTTAATCATTTGAACTGTAAACTTTCTTTCTTTTTTTTTTTTTTTTCCTAACTAAAATCTAAACCAACCGACCTCTTCAGGCTCAATCAGTTTGAATTCCATGCCTCGACCTGTCCAGGCAATGAAATGAGAATTGGAAGGGTCATCCAGAAGAGCTACCAAAAACTGCCAGAGCTGAAGTGATCCTCGCCGCTGGTATGTGGGTCCTTCCCGGTACATTCCTGGCTCTTGTTTAATGTCCCCTAAATTTAAAAAGGAAATCATTAGCAGCAATATTATGCTATTGATACAAAGTCTACATTATCCCAATCATGGAAAAAGTAAGCATAGCCATCTTATGGATTTCTAGGAAAAATAATGGTACTAGTAAAGAGATGGAAGATAATTTAATGCTGAATTAAGTCAGCAAATTACACACACTTGCACACAACTGTGTATAATAATACATCCTGATCAACATAAATGCACACTGGTACAGAAGAAATTCATAAATGTCATTTACTTACAAAAATGTTAATATGTCTTTTATATTGATTCCTAAAAAAAAATAATAGTACCTAATCATACTTCTTTGCTTTGTTAATGCATTCCTCTTGAGTCTCTAAGCAACATTGAACAGGAAATAATCAACTTTAAGCTCTGGGCATTTTATTCATACAAATTAAATTCAACAAATACTTTATTTACCAGCACATGGAGAACTATTGAAATTTTTAATGCACATATTCCATGATAAATTTAGTAACATCATAAAGTCCCAGTTAAGTAATTTGTACTTTATATAAATTAGGAAATTCTCATAGGAAAGTTAGGGCATGATCATGCCTTCTGTCCATTGGACATTTTCCTGCAGGAGTTACTTTGTTTTCAGCATCTGTCACAAGTAAAGATTCTCATTTTTATCTTCTCTTTGTAGTTCACTAATTTAAATTTTGTTGGCTGCTCTTTTCCAAAGGGTACATTTAAGAATGTCTCGATCAGCCACGCCTTTAATCCCAGCACTCGGGAGGCAGAGGTGGGAGGATTGCCGTGAGTTTGAGGCCACCCTGAGACTACATAGTGAATTCCAGGTCAGCCTGGGCTAGAGTGAGACCCTACCTCGAAAAACCAGAAAAAAAAAGAATGTCTCGATCAAAAAGACAGGAACAATGGCTCATGTTTATAATCTCAGCACAGGGGAGGATCCCCATGAGTTCAAGGACAGTCTGGGCAACAGGTCAGCCTCCTAGGTAAAGCGATACCTTTCCCACCTCAAAAAAAAAAAAAAGAATATATACACCAATGGAGCTTTTGCTAAATATATGTATGTAAGACAAATTTGTATTGCATTTATCTGTCATCATAGGAAAGCATAAAAATCTCTCTAATCTGAGTCATTGTGTTTGTTTTGTTACTATACTTCTACTGTAAATGGGGTCAGTAAGTAATCTTTATTTCCAAGAACAAATTAAAGTCAACAAACAAACAAGACACTTGGTGTTGTGTCCAATAAGTATTCACTTTATTTCTATCTCAAAGCTCTGCAGAACTTCACATTGGAGATTAAGTGTATCAGTGCCGGTTCATGAATTTCTCTTTCTAAATAAAAACAATTCAGACAGAACAGATTCAAACAGATTTATTCATAAGTGGGAATTATATAATGAAATAAATCTCAAGCTTTCTAAAATTTCCCTTCAGTAAGTGAATAGAAATATGCCTCTTCAAACAGTAACCCAAAGAGGAACAATTTCAAAAGGTCACCTAAAATGCCCAAATATTCAGCCAATAGCTGCTAAAAAGCATTGTGTTCTTTTGCTCTTAACTAGTTAATTGAGGAATATATCTTCATGTTGACATAAAAGAGTTTGATTTGTCCCAGTTTTTCCTTCTGAGACTACAGATTTTATCACGGAGGCAAGGACACAATTATGCAGACAAAGTGAAGCTGTTACATTTCAAGTTACTATAGTGTGTTGCCTGTTAGCCATGTGCAGAAAGAATTAATCCCCTCACTTTTCTTCCTTCTTCTCCCTAAGCAAGATGTATGCTATATCTTTTCAAAAGTGGTTTTCTTAGTATAAAATTAAAAGAGTAGTTAAGAGTCTAAAGAAACAAATAACAAAGACAGCCAGTTCCCTAAACATTAATGTCCTTCTTTGTCTATAGTTTTATGGCATCTCCCCTCCTTACTAATTTTAACATTATTTAAAATGTGAAATTATTCATGAATGAAAGGAACCGATAAGGACCCTTCCAACAAGCAGAAGCTTTGTTAACAGAAAAGGATCTAAGTTAAGAACCACAATTCCGTGCTAATGGTACCAGCACCATTCACACTATAAAACCAGACTTAAAGCATCAACTGTAGAATAAATCTGGGAAAAAAAATGAGTGAGCCCCTGAGGTTTAAATTCTTTGACCTTTAGGAAATTCAGTAAGCAGGCTCAAGGAAATGGATTTTCCTAAGACTGTCTTCTCTGACAAGTACAAAAGCAGCAAGAAGCTAGGGAACTTGCAGTCACCTTCAAGTAACTAATTATGAGATTGAGAAGGAATCTGCGACTGTGCTTTGCTGTTTAAATAATGACAATTAAAAGCTCTCAGAGCTCCCAAGTCATTACAGCCACGATCCCCAAAGTTTGTGCAATCAGTAATCAGAGGGCCCCTGCTCGTTTCCTGTTTAACAATCAAAGCAGGAGATATGGAGGCCACTCCAAAGAACCACTAAATGAATTTTACCCAGAATTCCTTGTCACCACCCTCATCAGGAATCGAAGATACTATCTATCTTGACACTTTTGCTAATACTGGGACCTTTCCCTTGCTCCAGCAAGCAATGTTACAAGGTAATGCTTTCCTAATTCCCTTTTAAGCAATTACAAAGTAATGCTACATTAGTCATGTACATCTCCCTTGAAAGAGAGAGAGACCAAGAATCGCTAACTAAATGGGCTTGCCACCCGCGTTTCATGAACACTAAAAGAGGCTGCATTCGTCATCAGCACATCCACAGTGACATGCTTTCTGCTGTGCCTTGATAATTACAGCATCAGCTTTCAATAAATCTCCAATCACAAGCTGCATGTGTTCAGCAGGGCAATGGAGAGATCCCTTTGACTCTGAGAACATTCAGCAAGAAAGACTCTTTGCCTAGATCTCCAAAGATGGGCTCTCAAAGAATACAAACAAGACAGGGTTCTGAGTGGGGAAGGAAAGAGGTTTTCCTCCAGTCTGACTGAATGGAGTTCCTTGAGAAAGAATGTGCGCTAAAGTCCAGAAGAGAGAAGTATGCTCTCCACTCTCCTAAAATTTCAAATGTAAGGCAGGGAGAAACCTACCATCAAATTTCTCCGGGACAACACAGGTGTCATCATAGAATTGCCTGGGGCCCTTGTCAAACATGCAGCCTGTGGGAGAAAAGGGGAAACATTTATTAATGAAAGAAATGAAATGGAGCTCATAAGTATGATTCTGCCACGTTTCAGCCCTCTGAACCTGACTCAGTTTCTTCATGTGTACAATGGGCATGACAGCAACAGCACCTACAAACACCTTACAGAGCAGTTGTTTATCTACATAGGTTTTGAGTGGTGCCAAGCACACAGTGACATATAAATGCTAGTTATTTGTATATTTACTGATCCAAGCATAGACCTCACATATACATCGGCAAACAGGATCAATAATGCATCATCTTCTCTAGTTTCTTTGTTTCATTATTCAATGAGAAGAGAGGGACATCAAAGTGAATTTCTGTTATATTTCTGGCTTTCGTTCTGGAAAAGATTTAACTGTACCCTTTTACTTCCCTGTCCTTGTAGCTTGGAAATCTACCCTTCTCATCTTTAATTGCCCTGATAGTGGGGGAGTTTTGTGGGGAGGTTTTTGTAACATAACTAAAATCACAGAAAGAGTGCACAATAAAAACCGATAGCTTTTCATAATCACTTTCTCTCCTACATATCCTTGTCTGTAGATCTTAACCTAATTGTCATCTTGAATTACCAGGAACAAATTTCAAACACTTTAGCTAGAATTTTATTTCTCAAATACATCAGTCTCTGTGGTGAGTACATAATATTAAGCACGTCAGCAACAATAATTACATTGCATTGGTGTAAAGGTTTGGAGCTCAAATATTCAGGATTTATAATCATTTAAAGTTCTATTCATATCTTTCATATAAAATAGTGACTCTTAAACCTAACCTAAAAGGATGTTCTTATGTCAATTTTATTGAAGCAGTATGTGCTTAGTTGCAGAAACCCTTTAGTGAAGGTGATGACCAGAGGAAATCATATCTTATCTATTCCTCTGCAGAAGCCAAAGCCCATTAGAACTAAGCTTTCACACTGTAGTTATGAAAAACACATTTGAAATTAAACCTTTCTTTGGACTTCTTTAAAAGTTCACTCTTAATAATTATTTGTCCAAAAGGAACAAAATTGAGGACACTTAAAGGTAAAAATATCTCAATCTTATATCTTTTCATCCAAAACTATGTAAAATCATAGCTGAATGTTCTTGTAGAAACATGTCACGAAGGGTGCAGTAAAGTGGTTAATCTACAAAGCTCAAGTTCTGGTTTAAGAGTATGGTCACTGCCACAAACAGAGCTTGCTTGACCATGACTCATGTTCAAAACCAAACACAAGCTATCAGGACCTAAGAAAGCATACTTTTATTGGAAAAAGATGGAATTGGGGGTTTGTTTTGTTTTGTAGGACTGGGAACTGAACCCAGCACACTGGGCAAGTTAGCCAAGCATTCTGCCACTGAGCTATATCCCCAGCCCTCAAAAGATAAAGTTTTAAAATAATGGATTAGAAAACATGAAAGTGCAAGGATAACGAGTAATTAAGTGGTTCCATATTTGGAATGTGTGATTAGTTTGAAAAGTATTTACAAGGAACTTTAAAAAATGGAGAACTTAACTTCTGTTCTGCTGGGATGAGCCAGGAAGCCCTCTTGCCTCATATAGATGGAGTGGCAACTAGGCACTTCTGAAAGAGGAAACAACATTAGCTGAAGAAACACGGGCCACAGAAAGGGTGCGGTTATCGAAGGACAAGGGGACAAGTCCATGGAGAAGGGCAGATCAAATGAGAAGCAGGCTGTCAACATGTGGTGAACATTTCAGGCAGGCGCGACACAAGAAATGGAAGGACGGGTGTGTCATGGTGAATGCCGATTCTCTTCACCAAGCACGTGAACACAGAGCTCAACAATGACGGCAATGCCACACAGATGTCCCACCACCCTCGAAAGAAATGGCTCTGTTCTAAATGTGCTTCAGGTTAGGTAAGGAATCAATTTATAAATCTCATGGTATCTTACGTACAACGCAAAAAAATCAGCAAAAAGTCCTGTCATAGTTTACTTCATGAATATTAAGTAGAAATTACTATGAAAAGGTGAAAAGATAAAATACCTAAATCTCTTAAATAATCCTCAGCCTTTTAGGGTGATTGCTGTATTCTCTCAGAGATAAAAGCATATCTGACTTTTCATTTATAAAGTACATAGATGATATTCAAACTGATACAGATATAAAACACTTAATACCCTGAGAGTAAGGTCTCACCTGTGTGATCAAGGAGGGGGGATGAGAAAACAGTTCAGCTAATGATGAAGTCTGAGACGCAGTGACTCTGTACTGAACCTGTCTCGCTCAGACATGGGCACACTAGAGTTAAGTATGGATGGGGAAAATGGGATTAACATTTAAGTCCTTCACTTACCATTATCTGAGCTACCTAACTTTGAACAAGCCATTTTGATTCAACCTTTCTACAAAATAAAGGGTCGGGTGAGATTTTTCCTAAAGTCTACGACAGTCCTCAAGTCCCCTGATTCTGAGAATAGAAATTCCCTCAGATAACCAGAGATGGATTTGTGGTGTCACCAATGTGACTTGAACCTCGCTGTTTCAAGAGTCTCTTCGGAGCCCCAGAGGCTCATATTTAATACAAAAGGCCTCTTTCTCATTGCTTGCAGTGCATACATGACTCCTAAAGAATAAATGATGATTGGAATTTAAAGACCTTATCTCTACATACCTATCCATATATCCACAGGGTTGTTATGATAAATAATAAGTATGATGTGTTTGGCAAAGAGAATTCTTCCTTGGCCTGGATTTTCCATTTTTAAAGTCAATTTGCAATTTTAAAATTTTGCCTGGTGATAAATAAGGTTTGTGTGTCTAGAAGTGAATGTCAACTAAAAGATGAGCAATGTTTTAATATAAAAAGTTTAACTTATAAGGTTTCGATAAACAAAGATACCTTAATAGTAAGACATAATTCTCACAGCACTAAACTGGGTGTGGCAGTGTGTGCCTGTAATCCCAGCACCCAGGAAGCAGAAGAAAAATTGTGAAATTGAGACTACCTTGAGCTTTATAGTGACTGAGGTTCTGGGTGTGGGGGGTGAATATTGGTAGGGGGACAACAATAATAATTGTATAAAATTTTTGAAGTAAGAAAAAAAAAAAGGAAGAAGAAGAGGCTGGGCACTTAGCTCACTAGCACAGCACAAGCCCAGCATGGATATGGTCCTGGGTACAATCCTCACCCACAAAAATGAAACTAATTCAAATTTCTTTCTACCAAGCATTAAGTAGTATGGAATTCTGAATCTACAAAAGGTAAAGTTAACCCTGGGTCCAGATTCTGGCATTTATTGTAGGACGGCAATGCAATTGATTTTGTGGATTGTCAAACAGGAAACGATCCACTTTAAACTTCTTAACTAATGACCAACCTTCAAATTAATTTTTAATGTTATTCTGATGAATTGCCAAGCATAAGGTCCCTCAGAGCAGCTGGGCCTGGAAGGGACAGTGTTAATGACAGCCATCAGCTCAGCAGCTGCTCAGAAGCAAGCATTTTGTTGTACCAATGTTGACACCCTGCCACAAAATACTTCTACTGACGGCTGCACACCTGGAGAACGGCTGTAAAAACAGCTGGCTGCCTCTGGAGGCGGCCAGAGGAAAACAGATAGGCTCAACTCTATTACATGTGCGTGTGACGAATGCCCACTTTCCTTCCCAGGGGGAGAGACAAGGAGAGGAGAGGAAACACAAACATTTCTGAGAAATTCACTATTTGGAGCTGAAGGAACACCTTGACAAAGTGTTCTAACATAGTGCAAAATTAGTGAAATCCTGGAAAACTGCACACTTGAAAGCGTAGATAAGATTTGATATGGTTTCACTAATATGTAACTACTGAAAGAGATGTTTTTTTTAAATTACTGAACTTATACCATCAGATACTTTTACAAGTCGAACAGTTCATCTGTGATATTAAAATACAGATTTGAAAGTTATAATGAATCAATATCATATAATAAAGATCCTGCCAGCATCTTCAATGATATATATATATATATATATATATATATATATATATATATATATATATATAAAACAAAGGATCAATTTGTTACCTACATTCTTAAAAAAATCAGACTTTAGAGAAAAATGTTTAGATATGTCTGAATATAACTATGCTTTTACCAATTTATACCATTTATTACACCCTAGAGTAAACAAAATTAACATCTAGCTCTTAAAGTGAGACACTTGGCTGGCATTGTTTAAATTCAGTCTAACTTTAAAATTGCTATCATTTATATTGTCCAAAGAAGCCAGAAAAAATAGGGCTAAGAGGTTTATTCCCATAAAATAACTAAAGTCATGTTATCCTAAAGTGATATCAGTTAATTTATGACTATCAGAATGGGTCAGACTCTAATCAAATTGTAGAAACATTTCCAAAGTGATTATTCAATCAAATGACTAACATGGTTAATTAGGAGCCATAAACATTGCTCTGAAGTTCATCAAAGTAATGACTTGCCCAGAAAAATTACTGCTAATTAAATTGCCTGCTGCTTTCCTTTCTACCTTATCTAATAAAAAATCCAACCAACGAAGTTTGGCATTATATTTTAACTTTTGCTAAATGCTCAGCTAAGATCCAAGAGAGCTAAGTGGTGATTTCAAAGGCAAATGGTTTATGGCAGCGAATGGAGGTGCAGGGTTTTATGTGCTTCCGGTATGTTGTGGAATAAAACTTCACAATTCAATAACAATAATCAGCTGTGGCTTAGCCTGTGTACAAATGTAAAGCTAATAGTATAGAGACTCTCCTATTAAGTACTCTTGATTATAATTTTAGGACCACTAGGATAGCACAGTGATTACAAGCATTTTGTCACCTAAGAGACCCGATTTGGAAACTCAAGTTTGACACTTTATGGTAGTGTGACTTTTGAAAATTATTTAATGCCCTTTCTCTCAACCTACTCATCTGAGATCTTTTAAAAGGTTGCTGGAGGTTCAGGAGATAGTTCAGTGGTTAGAGGTTCTTCTAAGCAAGCCTGAGTTCAATTCCTCAGATGTAAGTGCACACGTGTTTCTCATCCTAATGTGCCTATGGCAATGGAAGATGCAGCCCGGAGAATGGGGGAGCTTGATGAACAGCTTGAGGTTATCCTCAGACACACACACACACACTCACACACAAGGAATAAAGTTGTGAAGAAGACCACATGGGTAAGTAATGCACAGCCTTTCCCCTATACCTGCAGAGAGTAATAATTTCGCATACAGTACCACCTTTATTAACAACAGAATCTAGTCTTTTAATGATCCTCACGAGTATTTAAACAGAGGAGACCACAGCACTTAAAACAGGAATCATTTCCTATTTTTAAATGTTACTTGTATTTTAATTCCTGTTCTTAAACCATGTGAACTGCATGATTTGCTGAGTATTAGTGTACATATTCTGGAATATTCTTCACAAATCTATTAATCTATGTTATTTAAAATATATTGTTTGAACATGCATCATGAATTTATGCCTAAGCCAAAATTTCGATTAGTGTTTAAATATTAGAGCATACATATTCCAAGCTCCCTTTTTTGTATCAGAATATTGATATGTTTCTAAATATCATTGCATTGGCTTTGAAAGTTCAAGGCTCGATCTATAAATGAGATTGTATCAATTACATTTAGGACAAAGGATTTTTATTTATTTAAAATGTGTGGAGGAAAGAGGTCAACACACAATATTAGCACCAACCAAATCAGCTTACAGAAATTCAACCACCCATAATTTGTTACAGATTAGTTCATGGAGATGAAAGCTGATCACAATTGCTTTAAAAACTCAAAGCAGCAGAGCGCTGACATTTTCATGCTCTGATCCACGAAGGTGGAGTTAAGAATCCAGATAAACAAGCACTCCAAACTGCCCAGTTTGATTTGTCTTTACTGTTAGTAACACGAAAGACCTCAAATTAAAATAGGCAGGTAAGAAACTTCAAAATAATAAGACTAATAACCAGAAGTTGCTTAGTTCATTTTCTGACTTGTGTTTTTAAGCTGAGCTGGGGAATCTAATGCTCACTTGGGAAGCTTTACCAAGGGTCTGGCAGCTTGCAATTTGCACATGCTATACTGGTAGACACTCCCTTGATTTGCATATTTGCAGCCCAACTATGCAAAAGAAAACTCTCCTTCAGGGCATCATTTACCTAAGCTTGTTAAAACTGCATCATCGGGTCCAAGCAAAGAGAAAAAGATTTGTCATGATTGGCTGGGACATATTTACATAGATTATTAAAATTGCTTCATTATCAAACTGGGCAAAGAAACTGGAGTGATTTTATAAATTCTGAACAAGCAATAAAAAGTTTCTTTCTTTGATGCTTCTTGCTCTGTTGTGTGGTAATAAACATCATATAAGCCAATTAAGCTTTTTTGATGTCCTAAAATAAGAAATCCCTATAAAACAGGAGTAAGTTCAATGTTGTGTTTTGGTGTGACTTGGTTTTTATGTAGGTGTGCAATGCAGAGATGGACTGACTTTTTAACTCTTTATGTGACAAGGAGGCTCTATAGGCTGGCCTCAGACATGAGGTAATCCTTCTGCCTCAGCCCACACAGTACTGTGATTACAGCCATGAACTGCCACACCCAGCTCTGCTCACTATATTTTTATAATGGGAGAAAAATTTTAAATATTAAACAATCAGAACTAAAATATATTAATTTTAAATATATGCATATTTGTGTGTGGTTCAAGCCATACTTGAGGTTCAATGTTTTCCATTATTATTGTTATTCATTTTTTTTCCAGTTTTTCAAGGTAGGGTCTCACTCTAGCACAGGCTGACATGAAATGTATTATGTAGCCTCAGGGTGGCCTCAAACTCATGGTGATCCTTCTACCTCTGCCTCTGGAGTGCTGGGATTAAAGGCATGTGCTACCACACCCGGCTCAAATGATTTTTTATAATTTCTTTTTTTAATATTTTATTTATTCATTTTCAAGCAGAGAGAGAGAGAGAGAGGGAGAGAGAGAGAGAGAGAGAGAGAGAGAAAGAGAGAGAGAACCAAGACCACCACCTTGTGGATCTGGCTTATGTGGGTCCTGGGGAATTGAACCCGGGGCCTTAGGCACTGATTTTTTTATAATTTCAAAAGTATTGTTATTTTGAAAACATGTGTATCAGCTAAATAAATCTCGATATGGCTGGGGCTATGAGCCAGTGTTGGATTATTTGCCTAACCACAGGTGGCCCTGGATCCATCCCAAACACTAACAAGAGTGGAAATCTGGAGCTGTATTAACTACTAATGACACCAACATCATTTAAAAAGATGAGCTTTATGACATTTTTCAGCCAATGTTTGCTCTCTCCTAAATTTCTCCTCTCATTCTCTGGTAATACTACCAATGATGTTTAAAAACTCACACATTTTCTAGATGGTACAAATAACACCAACTTTATGAAGCTATTTCTAAATGAAATAGAGAAACATCTGTTACTATTTTCCTCTGCTTTTATATTTGACTTGTCAATAAGTTTGGAATAGTGAATCTTAAAAACTTAATTGTAAAGTTTCAAAAAAATGAAATGTAATGAGAAAGGCATATATATATATATTACATATTATAATATGCATAGTAGAATGAACCTAAAAGTTATTAACTCCAAAAATAGGTTCCGATAGTACTATGTCTACACTCACATGAGAAAGAAAACAACAAAGAACACACACACACACACACACACACACACACACAGAGTCAAGTTGTACCGACCTTCTCAATCACAAACCTCCACCTCCACCATCTAAGTTGCTGACCCTTCCTTCTGGAAGAAGTCATACACTTTAAGGGAGTGATGAATTAGATTCTGCTTTATTCACACTTGAATGGGGTCTTTCTTGCTAAACACTGAAGATAATGTAAAAATCTACAAATATAGCCTAGATGTATTAGTCCTATGCTGACAGATGTTGAA
>PVHP010051414.1:0-11459 GCA_004024765.1 Zapus hudsonius | reverse complement strand
AGCTGCCAGGGGAAGCTGAACAACGACAGCTGGTGTAAAGAGACCACTGGCATGAAATACAGTCTGAGGCCACGAGTAGGCTGACCACACCTCCTACTGGGAGAGAAAAGGAAACCAAGAAAGGAGCACGTGTGCAATGGAGGAGCCTGAGCCTGGGGGAGACAATCAACAGCTATTAAATTCGGCCAAATACTCCACTAAGTGAGGGGGAACCCTTGATTGGAACCGGGGATTCAGGGCGATATGCAACAGATCACATACTCTTGGGCTACCAAGAAAAGATGCACTATGCGAGTGACTGCTGGGGAGGCTTTTAAAAATAGAATCTAAGTAATCCAGATAGTTGTATATTTGTTAACGGATACTGACCTCATTCTCCGATGGAGATTGTGTTTGTATTTTTCAGGATACAGCGAGGGAGCTGTGGCCCATATAATCCCTACCAACCGATTGCAGGCAGAAAGCTGAGATCCTGGCATGAGATGTGCCACCACAGTCATACGGAGGAGGATTCATACGGTACCCCACAGAGAATAATTGGATGTACAAAGGACCCACAGCCATAGCCATCCAATCAACAAAAGATAAGCCAGTGTGACAGAAACCAACGAATCTCGACACAAAAACCCGTAAGCTCACAATATCATAGCAGCCTCAATACTCGCCCACCACTACTCAGGGAACTGAGCGGAAGAGGGGGCGGAAAGATTATGAGAGCCGTGGTGGGGGAGAATAGCAGAGACCTCGCAACCATCAGTAACTACACACTTGAGACATGAGATCCTGGCTGAAGAATGAGCTATTCGTGGTCCCCTACTACAAAGACTGATACAGACGGCCCACGGAGGAGAATATCCAGCTGACTGGGATGGGGAAGGGGGACAACGGGGAATTGGGGATAAGGACTCATGGTTCGCCCACTAAACAATGTAACTCATTATGAACAATAAAAAAAAATAAAATAAATAGAAAAAATAAAATGAAAAAAAAGAAAAGAAACCCTCAAAAGATATAAAAGGATTCCATCAAATTGCTACAAATGTGTAAGTACTTCTCAGTTTTAAAATTTTATTTGCACATATGTGCATGTGTGCACACACTCACAAGCATGCTAGGCTCTCCTGCCACCACAAAGGAATGTTAATCTGACTTTAAATTGATGGCAGTTTTTGCAGACAAGTACTTTTAACTGCTATCTTCCCAGCCCCTTCCTTAGTGTTTATACTTGCTTTATCATGCTGCAAGAGAAACTTCAAGTTGTGTTACTAGACGTGGTTTGTGAACTACATTTTGACTAATCTCTGGAGTCTGCAGTATGTATTTCTTTGTTTTAAAATATCTTATTTTTTTGAGAGATTATAAGAGGGGGAGAGAGAGAGAGAGAGAGAGAGAGAGAGAGAGAGAGAGAGAGAGAGAGAGAGAGAGAGAGAGAGAGAGAATGGGCACACCAGGGCCTACAACCATTGCAAAGGAACTCCAGACACATACACCACCTTGTGCATCTGGCCATTCATAGGTACTGGGGAATTGAACTAGGGGCCTACTGCTCTGCAGGCAAAGACCTTAACTGTTAAGCCATCTCTCCAGCCCTGCAGTATATATTTCTTTCTCACAAGCAGTTTAGCACATGCAGTTGGTAGTTGAAAGCATACCAACCCCACAGCGCCATAAAGAGGCCAAGTAACTATAATGAAGAGAGTGTGAGGAGTTGGTCTTGATTAGAAAAATTGCAAGTTCAAAATGGGCCAAAATATTGTGCCTTAATGACTGGGGCATCTGGGGGGGGGGCAAGAACTCACAGGGACCTTTTTGGCTAGAACATGCACATTTACAATATAGAGCTTTTATTGAGACATTGTAGCCCAAGCTGGCATGAAATTAGGTAGTTCAGGTTGACCTCAACCTTGTAAGAATTCTTCTACCCCCGGCTTTCTGAGTGCAAGGCTTATAGGTGTGAACCACACTACACCTAGATTTGCGTTTTTGCTTACAATAATACATTGAACGAATCACTAGTTTATGCTGTATGACACTTACTTCAAAGAACTTAAATTGAACTAAAATGGTCTCTCATTTCACAGCAAAATTGTTCACTTAAAGTGTCTTGACCTCACTCCTCATGCATTTCCTCCTTTAAGGAGAATGCTTCAAGACCATTCGATGTTATATTATTTTCCAGGATGGATTTCCTCCTTTGTTTATTCCCAACTAATGGATATTCACAGCTTTATTACAAAACATAAATGCGCCTTGTAGGGCTAGATGTAATCACAAACATCAAGAAGCCTTTTAAAAATGCAGTCTGACAAAAACACAGGTGTTATTACTCCTGGCTAAATGATAGTCCCTTCTCAATCATGTGAGCAAGAGAGAAATGCAGGCAGCCCAAGAGAAGGCGCAGGACATCCCAGAACATCTGCTGTGCTCTGGGATGACCATAAGCTGCAGTATTTGTTGACGATTTTCAGGAATGTGTAGCCTTATTGCATATCCATTAATTTATTTCTTAGGATGAAAAAAGATTTTTTCCACTTCACTTCTGGGCCATGAACTTGTAAAATACCAAGAAAAAATATTCATAAACTAAGACATAAGATTGTGTAAAGGAAAGGGAGACACAATCCTTATTTAAGAGATAAGCCAAAAGGCAATATTACTGCACTGTGTGGGCTGCACTGTCTCCCCTATGGATTAATATGTTGAAATTCTAAGCCCACTACTTCTGAGTGTGACCTTATTTGGAGATAAGGTCTTTATAGAGGTAATAAAAGCAAAGTATATGAGGTTGTTGGGGTACACCCTATACCATTGACTTTTGGGTAGAGACACAGAGAGAAGAGAGTTGACATAAAAACTCGGGAAGAGAACACAGGCATGGTGGCGCATGCCTTTGATCCCAGCACGGGGAGGCAGAGGTCGGAGGATTGCTGTGAGTTCGAGGCCAGCCTGGGACTACATAGTGAATTCCAGGTCAGCCTGGGCTAGAGTGAGACCCTACCTCAAACCATTACACACACACACACACACACACACACACACACAAATACTCACAGCCATCTCCAATTCTGGGGTGGGGAGTTCCTCCCTCACAGCCTGTCAAAGTGCCAACTCTGTTTAAACCAGTTCAGCCCTTCTACTGAAGCCTCCAATTAGCCTTAATTCTTGAAGCCATTCAGTCTGAGGGTTAAGCCTTCTAAATCTCTGGAAGTATATTCCAATAGTCCTGGGTCCCCTGGTCAAGGTGTGGCCCAGTCCAGTGTTGTCAAGGCTCCTGTCCCACCTACCAGGAGATTTAACAAGTTGTCAGAACTGTGAAATCTCTTTGCAGGAGACAAGTTCTCCTCTGCTTGACATCATGGATTCAGCCTTTCCCTTCTCTCACCACGAGATTCTGGGAAAATTCCTAAGGGAGGGATACAAGTACCTCTCTAGATTTTCTTTGCTCCTTCCTAGATGGTGGATGGGGGACACTACCACATAAGTTTGAAAGTTTGAGATATATAGTTAGTTTTCCATTCAAAAACAAAGGTACAGGGAAGAGAGAGAAATTATGACCTGTGGAAAGCTGACTTATTTTCCCCTCACTCAGCTCTTGTAATTGTCCCTGCCTTGTGTTCCTGGAGTGAAAACTGCAAACACTTGCTGATGCTCTGATTTGGCTTTGCTGATTGGAAAGGAATCAACACCTCACGTTTATTGTAGTCATGGGAGTCCTTGCTAACCCCTTCCCTGACCCTTAGCATCTGTCTTGGTGGGATCAGGAAAGGAGCCTCTTCTCTACAGCCTCTGTTCACTTCTGGAGGACAAAGCAATGCAGAGCCAATGACTTCATGGCAAACTTACACATCACTCTCCCACAGATGGTTTCTTTTTTTTAAAATATTCTATTTATTTGAGAGAGAGAGAGAGAGAGAGAGAGAGAGAGAGAGAGAGAGAGAATGGGTGGGCACACCAGGGCCTCCAGCCACTGCAAATGAACTCCAGACACATGCGCCCTCTTGTACATCTGGCTTTTTATATGGGCACTGGGGAATCGAACTCTGGTCCTTCTGCATTGTAGACAAACGCCTTAACTGCTAAACCATCTCTTCAGCCCACAGATGGTTTCTTGAAGCAACTAAACAGGTTGTCTATTTCGCTGACATATCTTCTGTTATTCATTCTAGGTGGATATTTACTGGGCACTAGCCAAGTGACAGGAAACATGCAAGATGTTGTGGAAGCTATCAACATAAACATGTCCCTGAGCCTGGCATAGTGGTATACACTTGTAATCCAGCACTTGGAAGGAAAAGGCAGAAGAATCAGGAGTTCAAGGTCATAGTTTGCTACATAATGAGTTCAAGGCCTCAGAGTTGGCTGGGTTTGCCAGCACCCTTGTATGTGGGTACAAAAGGTAGGCTATGATTATGACCAAACTGAAAACTACTTTAAAATCAAGCAATGCCCTTGATTTTCAGTTTCTGTCTTAGTTACTTTTCCTATTGCTATGACAAAATACCTAACAAAAGCAATTTAAGGAAAGACAGGTTTATTCTGGTTTACAATTCCAAGGGATTCAGACCATTGTGTTGGAGAAGGCTTTGTGGAAGGTGTGAGTGTGAGAGCATCTGCTCACATTCAGAAAGCTCACAGTCAGAAAGAAGAATCGAATCACATATTCTTTGTATTCAGTCTAGCACGCCAGTCCATGCAATGCTCGGGTGTTGCCCACATCTAAGGTGGTCTTCCCACCTTAGTTAAACCTCTCCTGATTCACCCTCACAGACATACCCAGAGGTTTGTCTGCTAGATAATTCCAAATACTGTCAAATTGATGAAGATTAACCATTCCAAAGTATGATGGCTAAGTTTTTTGTTTAGTTGGTGCTGTAATCAGCTTTCTAGTTGCTGTGCAGGAAGAACCCAAACAAAAGCAGCTTGTGGAGGAAAGGGTTTATTAGGCTTATGGACTTGAGGGGAGACTCCATCCTGGCAGGGAAAACGATGGCATGAGCAGAGGGCTGGACATCACCTCTGCCACAGCACTGCAAACAGCAGCAGGAAGGTGTGCCAAACACTGGCAAGGGGAAGCTGGCTTATAACCCCCATAAGCCCGCCCCAACAACACAGCTTCATCGAGGTTGTAAAACCCAAACTGCCATCAGCTGAGGATCAATCTATCAGAACACATTCATTTGTTCGTGGGGGACACCTGGATCAAACCATGGATCCAGGTATCTCCCACACCTGGATCAATCCATCTGCTCACACAGACATGACAGTTCATCCCTGGCCCCACAAACTAATAATCATACATGATGTAAATATAATGTGTTCAGCTGAACTCTTAACTCCCCACAGCTTTCAACTGAGCCATAATACCATAAAATAAACCTGAAATGGCACAGAACATTCACATTGCAAAAGATAACATGAGGTATTGTGACAGTCATGTAGCTCCATAGGCACCTGCCCCTTAAGTATTAGGTGTCTCTAGCCAGAACCCAAACCTAGGCGCTAAAACTTGTTGGTCAGGTATGAGCTAATCAATGGTCTTCCTGCCCACCCAAGGCAGGAAATACTGACTGAACAGTTATTCCGCCCTCTCTTCCCCACATGGACCTCTGAATCTCCTGACATTAGAAAGGTAAGGCCTATCCCACCACAGCTAATGGCTGGGGTGGGGGAAGGCTCTAGATTTTTCCTTCATGAATCTCTCCTTCTCATGATGGGAGCCCTTTGTTATCTTTTCTTCTGCTGCTTGTTTAGCTGAACAGCATAAGTTCTTTTAAACTCTATGACACGTGTTTTCCCCACACTTGTGGCTGGAGAACTCTATAACTCCCCATGTTCCCTTAAATAATAAAGTCTCCCACTAAACTTTACTATCATGTTGTCTATGATTTTAATTCTTTAACTTTATAGACAAAAACTCGGGTACTTTTTAAACTTTGGGGTGCATTGGAATTTTTGCTGGGCTTCATCTAATTTCTAATCCCCATCTCACCCCATTACAGTATGACAAAAACAGATTGAACCAATACAAGATTTAAAACAATCAGGGCACCATCAATCTCTAACTTAAAGTTCAGTGATCTTGCATTTGAACAAGTCTCTTGGAGATTCAATTCCGCCCCTCCAGCTAGTCTACTCACAGTCTGGGAAATCTTCATCCAGTACTGGCAGCTCGCCCTGGCAGCCATCCATACTCATGGAATTCATTGTGTCTCCATTGCAACCCACAGTTCATCCTCATGGCTTCATTGGGCTTCTATGCAGACAACCTAGCACACCTGCTTCACATGCTGATGGCCATTTTTCAAAAACAAAACCGTGTTGCAATGACCCTCTCTACTTGAATTTGTTATACTCCACAGAACCAGGTGGGCTACCAACTTGTAAATCCAGGGGGAAGAGAGCATTCAGGCCCCTTACTTCAAAGAGGCTCCTTTTTTTCCTGTTGTTCTAATGCAGACCAGCTGGCCCAATCTCAATGGTTGTAATTAATCACTCAAACAATTGCAGGTGAACAGGCAGGAGTTTCAGCCCAAAGATCTTTCTTCCTGTGCCATCTCCATCTGCTCACACCAGTCCATCTTTACATCAAGCAACCCTGCACAGGTTCCCAGGACACAGGCAGGCAGAATGCAGCAAGCCTCTCACACAAACTGCTCTGGCACAGTCCTGACAAAGTTCTTTCTCACCCTCATAAGCCAAACCTCACAGTCCATAGTTCTTACTTCATCCTTACTTTCAACTCTTAACAAAATGGTCCATCAAGCTGTACTCAAAGAACTGTGAGGCATCTCATAGGCTGAGATTTCAAATTCTTCCATATACCTCCTGCAGATCACTTCCAAAAGGCCAAAGCCACAAGATCAGGGTTCTAGCAGCAACAGATGATACTGCTCTCAGGGTACCAAATCTGCGATAGTCTGCTTTCTAGTTACTGTACAGAAAGAACCCAAACAAAAAAGGCTTGTGGAGGAATGTTTTTTAATTGTCCATAATAAGTTACATTGTTTAGTGTGCCAACAATGAGTTGTTATCCCCAGTTCCTCATTGCCTACCCTCCCCATTCCCATTCAGCTGGATATCCTCCTCCGTGGGCTGTCAGGATCAGTCTTTGTGGTAGGTGACTATGGATAGCCTAGTATTCAGCAGGATTCTCCTGACACAAGTGTGTTGTTACTGAGGGGTGCCATGCCTCTGATAATCTCCCCCACCATGGCTCTCACAATCTTTCCGCCCCTTCTTCTGCTCAGTTCCCTGAGTCGTGGTGGGTGAGTATTAAGGCTGCTTTAATGTTGTGAGCTTAGGAGTTTTTGTGTCGAGAATCGTTGGTTTCTGTCTCACTGGCTTATCCTGTGTTGATTGAATGGCTGTGGCTGTGGGTCCCTTGTTCATCTGGTCATTCTCTGCAGGGTTCCATATGGAGACTCCAGGATATGACTATGGTGGCCATCTCTTGCCAGGATCTCAGTTTTCTGCCTGCGGTCGGTTGGTAGGGTTATATGGGCCACAGCTCTCTCTCTGCATCCTGAAAAATACAAACACAATCTCCATCGGAGAGTGAGATCAGTATAGGTTAACAAATATACACCATTTTGGATTACCTAGATTCTATTTTTAGAAGCCTCCTCTTCAGTCGCTTGCATCTTTTCTTAGGAACTCAAGAGTATGGGATCCAGTGCATATCACCCTGAATCCCCAGTTCCAATCAAGGGTTCCCCCTCACTGAGTGGAATATTTGGCCAAATTTAATAGCTGTTGATGGTCTCCCCCAGGCCCAGGCTCCTCCATTGAACAAGTGCTCCTTTCATGGATTGCTGTTCTCCCCGAGTAGGAGGTATGGTCAGCCTACTCATGGCCACAGACTGTGTTTCATACCAGTGGTCTGTTTACTCCAGCTGTTGTTGATCTGCTTCCCCTGCCAACTTGTGTAGTGCCTTCCAGCACTGCACTAACTGCCATCTGGGGGCTGGTTACCATTCCAAAACTCGAAGGATCTCTCAATTCTGATCCATGGCATTCTGTGGTTTCTTCAGCAACAGGGTTTTGCCTCAGGCCTGGGGAGGGCACTCAAGAGCTTTCACAGAATTCTGTCTTGTTTTTGGAACCTCATGGGTCACTTTGGTCAACAGCTCAGGGAGGGAAGGAACTGGTGGCTGGGACCCAGGGTTGTCAGACTGATCAATTATTCACAGGCTTAGACATTCTCCCGCACTACTCATGGGCCCTCTTGCCTGTTGACGCCCACTACTTGCTCTGTAGGTTACAGTATGCTTATGAGGATTTAATATTTTTGAACCTAATTTGGTTTAGCCTCATGTTTAAGCCATTCCCCTCCACCCTTCCCTTACACCTCATTCATAACCTCTCACTTCTTTCTACTAGTCTGCATAGAGAAAACGGTTATCCGGGTTAAGGACCACATATGAGGGCAGTATGCGGCTTTCAATTCATTGTTCTTTTGAGTGATTACTTAGTATGATCTGTCGAAGTCAGACCATTTTTACTAAATTTTGATATGTCATTTTTCCTTTCAGCTGAGTAGAGTTACATCATGTAAATATACCACAGTTTCGCTGTCCATTCCTCCATGGATGGGCATTTGGGTTGATTCCAATTCTTGGCTATTATGAATTGAGCTGCTATAAATATAGTTGTACAAAATTTTCTGAATCGAGATGTGACATCTTGCGGGTAGATGCCTAGTAGAGAGATAGCTGGGTCCATTGGTAGTTCTATGTCCATTCTGTCTAGGAGTCTCCA
Source organism: Zapus hudsonius (assembly GCA_004024765.1). NCBI lineage: Eukaryota > Metazoa > Chordata > Mammalia > Rodentia > Dipodidae > Zapus > Zapus hudsonius. Next base: position 2,702 of record PVHP010051414.1, on the reverse strand, counting down.
CAGTACTTTCCATAGCGATTGAACAAGTTTACAATCCCACCAGCAGTGAAGGAGGGTTCCTTTTTCCCCGCTTCCTTGCCAGCAATGATTGTTGTTGGTTTTTTTTTATGATTGCCATTCTGACAGGGGTAAGGTGGTATCTCATTGTGGGTTTGCTTTGCATTTCCCTGATGCTTAAGAATGCTGAGCATTTTCTTAGATGGGACAAGGCCATTTGTGTTTCCTCCTCTGTGAATTCTCTGTTGAGATCAGTGCCCCATTTTGTGAGGGGGCATTTTGGGTTTTTGTTAATAATATTTTGAGTTCTCTGTAGGTTATGGAAAGTAGGCCTTTGAGTTATAGCTTGAGAAAATCATCTCCCAATTTAAAGAGGGTCTATTAGCTCTGAGTATGGTTTGTTTGTCTGTACAGACGCTTTTGAGCCTGATCAGGTCCCATTGGTTAAGTGATTGTTTTATTTCCTGGGCTGCTGGAGATTTGCTCAGGAAATTTTTCCCTACTCCTGTTTCATGTAGAGTTCCTCATTTTTTCTTCCAGGGTGTTCAGGGTTTCAGGGTTTATATTCAGGTCTCTGATCCATTTGTAGTTGATTTTTCTGCATGGTGAAAGAAGTGGGTCTATTTTCATTTTTTTACACATGTTTATCCAATTTGTCCAGCACCATTCATTGAAGATGCTATCTTTGGCCCAGCGTACATTGTTGGCCCCCTAGTCAAAGACCAAATAACTGAAATTCCTTCCAATTAAAGCTGGGTCTTCAATCCTGTTCCATTGATCCATCTGTCTGTTTTTATGCCAGTACCATGCTGTTTTAGTAACTATGGCTTTGTAGTAAATTTTGAAGTCCAGGAGGCTGATAACTCCTGAGTAGCTTTTTTTTTACTTAGAATAGTTTTAGTTATTCAAGGTCTTTGGCCCTTCCAAATAAATTTAGAGATTATTTTTTCTGTGTCTGTGAAGAAAGAGGTTGGGTTTTTTTCGGCATGGCATTGAATCTGTAAATCACTTTTGGTAGGATTGCCATTTTTACTATATTGATTCTCCTTAACCATGAGCATGCAATATCTTTCCATCTTCTGACATACTTCTCTATTTCCTTCTTGAGTGTTTCAATATTTTCCTTATATAAGTCCTTCACAACCTTGGTTAGTGATATTACAAGGTATTTGATTTTCTTTGAGGCTATAGAAAATGGGACAGTCTCTCTGATGTCTTTTTCTGTCTGCTTGTCCACTGCATATAGAAAGGCTACTGATTTTTGTGTGTTAATTTTGTATCCTGCCATGTTGCTGAAGGCAATAATAAACTTCAAGAGGTTACTGATACTATTCTTTGGGTCTGATATATAAAGGATCATGTCATCTGCAAAGAGGGATAGTTTAATTTCTTCCTTTATGAGTTGTATCTCTTTTATGCCCTTCTCCTGTCTCATTGCTTGGGTTTGAACTTCAAGTACTATGTTAAAGAGCAGTGGTGAGAGTGGACACCCCTGTCTTGTTCCTGAATTGAGTGGGAACTCCTTGAGTCGTTCCCCATTGAGAATGATTTGTGCTTTAGGAGTTTTGTTAATTGCCTTTATTAAATTGAGATTTGGCCATCTATGCCTATTCTTTCAAGAATTTTCTTTAAACATGAAGTGGTGTTGAATTTTGTCAAAGGCCTTCTCCGCATCTATTGAGATAACCATATGGTTTTTGTGGTTAAGACTATTAATGTGATGTATTACATTTATCAACGTGCATATGTTGAACCATCCCTGCATCTCTGGGATAAAGCTAACTTGGTCAGGATGGATATTTTTGATGTAGCATTGTATCCGATTTGCCAAGACTTTGTTCAGGATTTTTGCATCCGAGTTCATCAGAGATATGGGTCTGTAGTTCTCTTTGCTTGTTGCATCCTTGTCTGGTTTGGGGATTAGGGCAATGGTAGCTTTATAGAAGGTGTTTGGAAGCCTTCCCTCTTTTTCTTTGCTTCTAACAAGCTTCAGAAAGAGTGGTTTCAGCTCTGTGATGAAGGCTTGGTAGAATTCAGCTGAGAAACCATCTGGTCTTGGACTTTTCTATTTTGGTTGGTTTTGATTACATCTTCACTCTCTGTGGATGTGATAGGTTTATTTAATGCTTTTATCTGCTCTGGGTTGAGCTTTAGCAGTTGGTAGGTGTCCAAAAACTTATCCATTTCTTCCAGGTTCTCTAATTTTGTGGAGTAGAGTTTTTGGAAGTATGACCTGATGATTCTTCCAATATCTTCAGGATTTGCTGTGATCTCACGATTCTCCTTTCTGATTTTGTTGATTTTGGCTTTCTCAGTCATTCATTTGATAAGATTGGCCAGTAGTTTGTCAATCATATTACCTTTTTCAAAGAACCAACTATTTGATTTATCTATTTTATTTAATCATTTTCTTTATTTCCAATTCATTTATCTCAGCTCTGATTTTAATTTTTTCCTTTCATCTTGCGCTCCTCAGGTTAGCTTTTTCCATCTATTCCAATGATCTTAGGTGGGTGGTTAGGCGACTGATTTGAGACCTCTCTTTCTTTGATATGAAGGCATTTATCGCGATGAACTTTCCCCTCAGGACTGCCTTTATTGTGTCCCACAAGTTCTGATAAGATGTGTTATCGTCATCATTTTTAAAAAAAATATTTTATTTATTCATTTTCAAGCAGATAGATAGAGAGAGAGAGAGAGAGAGA
>PVHP010051413.1:0-11459 GCA_004024765.1 Zapus hudsonius | reverse complement strand
TACAACTGATCAGGGATGGGGAGGGAGGGAGTTGGGGAATTTGGGATAACAACTCATTGTTTGCCCACTAAATAATGTAACTCATCATGGACAATAAATGTATATTTAAAAAGAAAAAGAATATATTAACATTTATAACTTTTTAGACATAGAGACCTGCATCCAAACAGGACTCCTATTTTTGCTGCCCTTTTCAGTGCCTGACTCCATTTTTATATAAATGATGTTGTTTTGCTTCATGGTTTTCCCTCTTTTTTTCTGCACTTTCTTTGGTATCTTAAACCCCAATCTAATTGGCTACATTAGAATCTCAAATCAATTCTCTCACCAGAATAGTGCCTTGTTCATGGGGGAATTATATACTTTGATGAAACACCAGTTTTGATGTCCCTGTGAAAAATAAAAGGTGAAAGGCCTATGCTAGAGCAATGATATAAGAAGGGAGAGAATGGAATAAATGTCTGAGATACCACAGAGGAGCTGAACAAAGGAGTTATACTGCTATCTATGGTGATGATCAAGCAAAAATCTGGCTATCACTGTTGATTTCTCTTTCTGTTTAGTATATTCTGTTAATCATTACCTTTTAAAAATCCTACCTTCTAAACAGTGTTTGTAATCCATTAATTTGTAATTTCACTTCATGTTTTATGCATGCCTTCTGAAACAGGTTAAATAGGCACAACTTATTGAATAAGGTACATTAATTAGTTATTTTTTACTCTACCGGAAATAGGCACCAGCCTGCTACTAAACTGGAACTGTGCTGTGCTTTATTAGAAAATGTCATAAAATACACTTGGTGTTTGTGGCTATAAACTATAAATATAAATCAGTGATAAGTTTTATACCCTTTATTATATGCTCAGTGAAAGGTAAGCACTCCTTAAATATTTTATGAGTGATTGGTTAAATGCATGAAAACAATAATGCTGCAGGAATAGTTTACTTTAGGTGAGTTTCTGGTTAGTGAAATTCTACATTGGAAGCTATATACAGCCTAAGATTCAGGAAGAGCAATAAGTGTTCTGATTTAAATTAGTAAAATCAGGTAGTGTTCAGGATAGATTCTAAGCAATTGAATAAGTTAGTAGACAGAAGACCAATTTACCACTTCTTTCTACACTGTCAGATCTGTGGACACAAATAAAAGAATAGCATATATATTCTTGAGTGTCCTTCCACTAGAGATCACTTCCATAACACTCTTTCAGGTTCTATCTAGACTTGCCCGCTTCTTTATTAATAAGATATTTAGCTGGATGTGGTGGTTCACACCAGTAATCCCAGCATGCAGGACGATGAGGCAAAGGGATTTCCAGGAACATGAGAGAAGCTTGAGCTACATATAGAGTTCAAAATATTAAGGATTTAAAATAAATCTCATAAAGTCACCTTTTAGAATATTAGATTTGGTAGTATATGAGTATACTCACAAGGTTTTTAAGCATCATATATGCCTAATTTCAGAACAAATTCATCTTTTTCTACTGAAATCTTTACTTATAGCATTGCCACTCAATCTCTCCTAATACCCATTAACTTTATGACTATGAATTTGCCAATTGTGAATATTTAAATAAGTGAAAGCATATAATAATAGGATTTTATATATTTGATGGATAGTTTCATGTGTCAATTTGAGTGGGCCCTAGGAAGTGCAGACTAAACATTATTTCTAGGCATGTCTGTGAGGGTGTTTATGGATAAAACAAGCAGTCATATTGGTGGGATATGTAAAGTTGCTTGTCCTCCCTATATGGTTGTGTATCATCCAATCTGTGAAGAATCCAAATAGATCAAAAAGCAGGAGAAAGCTGTGTGTGCTGGCTCCCTGCTTTAATGCTGGTACTCAGAAGGATCACTGTGAGTTTGATTTCAGCCTGGGCTCCAGAGTTCCAGAAAAACCTGTGCTACAGCGAGACCCTACTTCCAAAAACACAAAACAAAAGCATAAGGAAGGAAGCTGGGCGTGGTGGCTCACGCCTTTAATTCTAGCGCTTGGGAGGAAGAGGTAGGAGGATCACCATGAGTTCAAGTCCACCCTGAGACTACATAGTGAATTCCAGGTCAGCCTGTGCTAGAGTGAGACCCTACCTCGAAAAACCAAAAACAAACAAACAAAAAGCATAAGGAAGGAAACACTTTGTCCCCATTTATTTCCGACTTGCTGATTGAACTTGAGACATGTATCACAGCAACTGAAATTTTTATAGTTTAATGTTGCAATTTACATTTTTATTGTATGCATCCCTTTAAAGTATAGTTGTTTATATTTTATTTATTTATTTGCAAGCAGAAGGAGATTGACAGGAGAGAAACAGACAGAGAGAATAGGCACACTAGGGCCTCCAGCCACTGCAAATGAACTCCAGGTGCCTGTGTCTCTTTGTGCATCTGGCTTTATGTGTGTATTGGGAGTGGGGGAGACTTTGTAAGCAAGAACCTTAATCTCTGAGCCATCTCTCCTGCCTTGTTTTTAATTTTTTTACAGTTCTGTATTGGAGGAATAATTGACACATCCACACAACCATTCAGTATTAAATAACGTATATTTGACTATACCTTTACTTTCTCACTTTTCTGTTTTCATGTGACTAATGTCCGCTTCACAAATGTTAAAGTTTCAATGTTATTGTTTCAATATGGAAAGGTTAGTGGTGATGAATTCACTCAGATTTTGTTTGAGGAAGTCTTTATTCCTTCCTCATTTCTAAGGACAACTAAGATATGTAAAGTATAACAAATGTTTTACTCTATCAGTATTTTGAATATATCATCCCACTTTCTCCTGGCTTGCAGGTATTCTGCTGAGATATCCATAATAACTCTGCATAGCTCAGCTGTCATCCACTTTTTTGAAGCAGGGTCTCTCACTGACCTGGAGCTTATCAAATAGCTAGAATGGGGGCTGGATAGATAACTCAGTGGTTAAAGGCATTTAATTGAAAAGCTTGACAGCCTGAGTTTGATTCTCCAGTACCCACGTAAAACCAGATGCACAAAGTGGCACATGCTTCTGGAGTTCATTTGCAGAGGCAGAAGGCTGTGGAACACCCATAATCATTCTCTCTGTGTCTTCCTATTTCTCTCTGTCTCTATATCTCTGTCAAATAAATAAATAAATAATGTATTTTAACAGCTAGACTGTCTAGCCAGGGAGCCCCACAGATCCATCCATCAATCTCTACCTCCCAATGCTGGGAACACAAGTGTGAGCTACCATGCTGAGATTTTTATTTTTCTTCTACTTAAAAAAATTTAGCGTCTGGAGATCAAACTTAGATGTTCATGCTTGCAAGACAAGCACTTTATAAACTGAGCTGGTTTCTCAGACCTTCATTTTAATATGTTGTGGTGAACTCTTCTTGGGTTGAGTTTCAATGCATCTGAATATCCTATACTTAGGTTCATATCTTTGCCCAGATTTTGGAAATTTTCATCTATTATTTCTTTGAATGTGTATTTAATTCTTATTTCTCTCTCTTCTCTTTAGTTCATATTGAGCAAATCTTTACTCTCTTATTGGTGCCCCATAGGTCATATAGGTGTCTTTCTTTCTCTTTCATTCTATTTTCTTTTTATTTCTACAGCTGGATGATTTCCAATGATTTGACTTGAGTATGTTTATTCCTCCTGGTGAATTTCTCTGCTAATTTTCCTGAATCAAGTTTCTTCTTGACTTGAATGCCAAAATGTCTCAAATTACATTTGTAGTTATCACAAAGGGATTGTGGTTCATAGACTATTATTAACTTGATGTTTATTTGAATAATTGAGGACTTGGGCCTTCTCAGTCTACCATCTTACTGACCATACAACTGACTTGTGAAAAATCTGCAGAAGCACATGTTGTGATTTGAATGTAAAATGCCCCATAGCTTCATGTGTTTGAGCACGTGATCCCCAGCTAGTGACACTATTAGATAAGGTCATGGAACCTTTATAAGGTGGGGCCTTACTGAAGAGAGTCACTGGGGATGGGACTCAAGGTATTATAGCCTGGCATATTTTCTGTCTCCTTTCTATTTCCTGGCTATGGATGCAATAGGACCAGATCTGCTTAACGCATCCCCTCAAAACTGTAGGCCACAATAAGCTCTTTTTTTACTTCACATTAATATTTATTGCTGCTCTATATACATTAGCTAATATATGGGATCAGCTTAGAAGCTCATCAATAGATGAATGGATAATGAAAGTCTGATACATACTCACAGTAGAATTCTATTCAGCAGTATAGAAAAACAAAATTATGAACCTTGCAGGAAAATGGGGGACCTGGAAATAATTATATTTACAAAGTGACCTAAACTTCTCTACTTCTCTGATATGAAGATCCTCTCTCTCTCTCTCTCTCTCTCTCTCTCTCTCTCTCTCTCTCTCAATATGCTATACACTATTGTCCCCTCATCCCAACTTAACTCCCATTACCTTGGGGGGGCACTCCTCAGTGGGGTTATGGTAGTCACTATGGGATCATGAAGGCCTCAATCAGTCCCTATGTGGTAGTGGGGAATCGTGCTTCAGGGTATTCCTATCCAGTCTGTATCTCTTACATTCTTCCTGCCTCTTCTTCTGAAATGTTCCTTGAGCAGTCTGTTTTAGTGTTGAGATCTTTGTAACCTCTGGATTTCTGCTTGCATAGGTTTTGATTATACTAGTGTCTGTCACTATCACCCTTGGGCTGGTTGTCAGACTAACAATAAGAGTAGTAGTCATGATATCACTTTCTCTGCAATTTCTCCTGGGCCCTGGCAAATGCAGTAGAGGTGGAAAGTCTCACGGAGGGCAGTCTGCTATATTCTTTCCTTTTTGGTGGATCTAGGCTCTCCTATGATTTCTCAGTAACATGAAACATATTCTCCAACCAAGAGTGAAAACAATTTGGGTCAAAGGGGCAAAGTTGTTTATGAGATTTTCCCTTTACCCTGGGATTCTGATTTGGTTTCCAATATCAAATATGAGTTCCCTCCCATTGAGCAGGCCTCGAGTCCAATCAGAGAACATTTGGTAACCTGTAGAGTTATACATCTTGTCTGGCAGTATGATTTTGTAGTCTGCTGGGTCCCCTGCTTATCCATGCTGTTGGTAACCTTTGTTCTGTGGCAGGTCCAATAGATCTCTACAGCACTTTGAGGACTAGTTTGGAGGGAGCATGGTATTAAGATGTCCTGTAACTTCAGCCTGTGTTGTCTTCAGCAATAGGGTCTAACCTTAGAGCTCTGGCAGGTAATCAAATGTTTTGGCAGTGGCCTACATTATTTTGAGACTTTGTGGATCTCCTTCAGCTCTTTTCTTAAGTTGCTTTTTTCAGATATTTATTATAGTAATGACAAAGTAATCAATAAAAGAAATTGGTACCCATATGCAGTTATTCATCTTATACAAAATTTTTCTACATATATGCCCATAAGGATCACCAGAAACAACTTGTTTTCAGTTTGCAAGGCCAGAAGTACACCTTTACCTCAACATCCGATTAATTCCCTAACCCTGTGTATAATTTAGTTTGCATGGATATTGGTCTGTGGTCCTTCCACAAGGTAACATATTTGTCTATTATATTGATGAATTATGCTGATTGGGCCACATTAGAAACCACTCTAGATTTATTGGTACAGCATATTCCCATTAGAGGATGGAAAATAAATCCCATCAAAATTTAAGGGTTGCCAGTCATGGTGGCACATGCCTTTAATCCCAGTACTTGGGAGGTCAACGTAGTAGGATGAGTTTGAGGCCTTCCTAAGAGTACATGGTGAATTACCGGTCAGCCTGGGCTAGTGTGAGATCCTAACTCAAAAATAAAAAAGAAAATCAAAGGCCTTCCAGTTCAGTAAAATTTACAGTATTCCAATGGTGAGGGACATACTAAGTATTCCTTCTAAGGTGAAGGAGAAGTGTTTGATCCTGGCACCTCCTCCAATAAAGAAAAACAAAGCTAGACTTAATGTATATATTGGAGACAGAATATTCCTCATGTGGGTGTGTTATTCTGGCCCATATACCACTGAGAAAGCTGCTAGTTTTGTGACTCAGAAAGCAGATAATTTTGGGTGGAGTCCAGGAAGGAGATGCCTGCTTAACAGGTCAAGGCTACTTTCAGGCTGCTTTCTCCATGGGCCATATGATCCAGCAAAAGTCAATGATTCTATCAGTGTTACTGCCAGATAAGGATTCTACTTGGAGCCTTCAGCAGGTTCCCATGGACCAACATGTTACCTTTGCCTGACTCAGGTTACTGAGACTGGGTTTTCAAACCAACTGATAATGTAAGGAATCCAGGATGATGTTTTAAAAAGGATCCAAGTTGATCCAATAATGGATCAACTGGGGCTCAGGTTCCAGACTTTGAAAGAGATTTTCCTGGACCCACATTCCTGTTTATGTGCTCTATTCACAGTAGCAATAAATCAAAACCAGCCTAGATGCCATCAACAGATGAATAGATAATAAAAGTATGATATGTGGTGTAATTATGATAAAAAATGTGTAAAACATTAATTTTCTTCAAAAACAAAAGGAATAAAGGCTTACAGTTACCCCGGTATTCTTTTATTCCTTTTCTGTTATTGAGATTATTGATTTATTTAATTTAACATAATAAACTCTTCATTTCTAAGGTTTCTGTGTGGTTCTTTTTCAAAATCTCCACTTTTTTGCTGAATTTCTCCTTCTGTTCTGCATTATCTTCCTAATTTAATTTTGCTATTTATATAGATTTTTTTGCATGTGATTATTCTTATTAAAATTATTCTTTTGAATTTTATCAGGCATCCTTTTAGATTTCTCTAGAATGTGGCACTAGAAGGATGACCCTCTTAGAAGTATTGTATAACATTATTTTTTCACATTTCATATGTTCCTACTTTGAGTTTATTTTTTCCCTTCTGGTTCACTAGAGTATTTCTACTACTTTTCTGGAACAGCCTTCTTGGTAAGAAGCTTTTTTGTAAGACCATATCTTAGTATGTTGATTTGTTATGCAATATTCAGTGTACTTCTAGCTGGGTACTAATAAGCTAGTCTAATTGTTGCTTCTTTGACTATGATTATGAGTCTGGGGCAGTATATACCATATAGGATTTGGAGAGACCACGTGTTTTCTGTGGGCTCCACAAGAGTGGAGATACTCTAGTAGCTAAGGCAGATGTGTTGTAAATAGCACATTTTATGGGGTACAGCCTGTATGAGTTCTCCCTACATGAAAAATGGTAACCCTTATCAGATGATGGATGTTTCCTTCAACTCTGTTGACACTGGCTCTGTTACTGGTAAAGATCTCTGGTGCTTGTTGTACCAGTAGTGATGAGTATCCTAAGTACTTGTTCTCTGAGCAAACTCACTTGGACATTGCACAACAAGAGACAATTGGCAGGATGCACCAGGCTTCTCTGTTGCAGCCATATCACACCTATCAACAAAGCGTAATCAGACATGAGATAGGGGGTAGTAATTACTGGTATTGGTAACTGCATAGATGAGTGGCAGTGGAGTAGCGTAACACCTATGTGCTTATACTCTGTATGTGCCTGAGCCAAAGTAGAAATTCAGGACTCCCCTATTTGTGTATGTCTGGGGACAGGATAATATCCAGTTCTTTACAACAAATACTCCTTTCAGCTGTAATGTCCACCAGGAAGCATGCTTGAAAGGGCTTTGGGTGGAATCAGATAAAATTTATCTCTAAGCCTGTCATTCTCTGCCTCGGGGAGCGCAGCTAGCTACTGCAGAGGGAAAACGGTGGGAAGCTGTCTCAGGGCGGTTCCACAGAGCTGGAGGCCAAAACAAGGTGTGGTCCGGCAAGACACAGACACAAGTAGATGTGTATAGTGTACCCACGTGGTTCTTTATTCCATGGGCAGAGCTCACATTTATAGGGAAAGAGAACCAGGGGGATGGGGAATAGGGAGAGAAGAAAGGGATAGCCAGGGTGGTGAGTTGGTAATCTGCTAAGAGATAGGTGAGTGCAGACAACCTGTGCATACCTAATTTGTATAATTGGGGGGTCTGAGTGGTGGGAAATACATGATTCTAGCCACAGTCCCTGGGGACGGGTACAAGAAAATTTGTTACTGTTGTTTTCCCCTCCGGGGGCGCTGTTAGCCACAGCTGCCAAGGAGGGAAAACGGTGAAGCGGTGGGAAGCTGAGCAAAGGCTGGTCGCTGCTATGCTGTCTCAGAGCGGTTCCACAGAGCTGGGGTCCGATGCAGGGAGGTCCGGCTAGACACAGATGCAAGCAGATGTGTATAGTGTATCCACGTGGTTCCTTATTCAATTGGGAGAACTTATATTTATAGGGAAAAGGGGGCCAGGGGGATGGGGAATAGGGAAGAGAAAAGGGGATTGGTTGGTCGGGTGGTGATTTAGCGGCCTGCACTGGGATAGGTGAGTATGGACAACCTGAGAATACCTAATTTGGGGGGCCTGAGAATACCTATTTGGCGGGAAATACGTGATTCTAGCCATGATCCGTGGGGATGGGTACAAGGAAATTTGTCTGATACCTATTGCCAGTCATGCTGAGATGGGAATGCTGGTTCCTGTGGCTTGCCCATGGGGGTTGGGAGTCAGGGTTGATGGAGCTGGAAAACGCCTACTGAATTATCGGGGTTTCACCTACTCAGACATCCTTAACCCTTTGTTCTCCATGCCCTCACTAGCAGTGCCAACAAGCAGTGCCCAACACTTCCCCCAATTGTTTTAAATATGAATCAGTGGCATAAGCATGTAGGAGGCTGGCCATGGGCAAAGGGGTCCCTATGGCACACAGGGAGTTAAAGGAGTGGGGAGAGGCAGACAGGTCAAAGGAATAGGGAACCAAGGGGTGGGGGCATAGAGAACACTTATTGGCATGAAAAATAATATTTTCCCCCCAAGTCCATGTCCCATATTCAGTAGTGATGAGGTATATTGTTTTATTGGAGTCAGCAAGGAGTCGTCTCTGGAGTGATCCAAGCTGGGCCTGGGTGAGGTCTCCTGGGTGGCAGTGGGACCGGGTGAGTGCAGCATGCAGCTCCTGGAATTTGTGAGGCTTTGCAGGAGAGTTGTATCACGACACACCAACCAGGAAGGATGAAAATTTTTCTAAAGGCTCGGGCTGAGCTGGAAGGCTGCTTATATCTGTGGAATAATTATAGCTAGACAGTGGTAAATAGGGGCTGAAGGAATTCACATAGGGATTGGAATGTCCCTCATGCCATAGCAAGGCTGTGGCCCTGATGTGATGCAGGTGGTTGCTGTGAGAGAAGTGTTGGGGAGGCACCTGGCATCAGTGGGCCTGGAATTAAAATAAAGGAGATGTCCATCCTTGGCTAAAGGGCAGCATTTTGAAGAGCCTGGGTGGAAAAATAGCTTGTTATTGAGAAAAAATTCTTAAGAGTGATGTTAATAATAACAGCAGTCAGCAAGGTACTGGAAGGAAATTGTAAAAGTAGCAGTTTGAGGCATAGAGTGGGTGGTAAAGCGAGGTCAGTGGAGATCAGCAGAGAGAAGGCCCCACTGAGGAGTAAAATTTGACCTGTATGGATAAAGCAGTTGGCATATATTAAAAGTTCACCTTGGGCAGCTGTAAAGAAGAAGAAAACTGAATTTGGAAGTTAACTTTTGGCAAAATTTTCTGTCTTTAGTAAGGCTGTTGGAAGAATTAGCTTTAACCATCAGGAGAGAGAATGATTTACTACTTAAGTTGGAGTAGAAATTTGTAGTTGGAATCTTATCAAAATTTTAGAGTTAGACCATTCTTCTGATAATGAACAAAACCATTGGACAACCTGATCTTTGACAGACTTATAAGTAGAGCATTCTCTGGGGGTATATCTCCCTTTTGTTTTTGTAAACAATTATTATTTTATGCTTACGGATGTGACTTAGGTTTTGGGACTGCAGTTTTTAAGGCAGCCCAGGTTTCTTTTAAGTTAAGAGACAGGAAAGGAAGGTTTAAAGTTTGTAGTAGCATTAGTTTAGCTTGAGAGAGGAAAGAGAGAATAGGAAAATTGATAGTCCCCTGTAGGAGGAAGGGCGATTTCAATCTCTGAAGCAGAAGTTATGAGGAAGAATATCAATGGGCTCCTATAGAAATAAGGAGCTATGTGAACCTCTGAAAGATAGGCTGCTTGAGAAAGAAAAAAAGATTTGCCTCATGTGGAGGCTGGGGGACTTGTTGGGCCAGTTTGAATCTCTAAAGTAGAGGCTATTTGAGAAAGTCGACGGATTCCTGTAGAAAGAGGAGTTAATTTAATCTCTGAAGCAGAGGGAGAAAGAATAGATTTGCCTTGTGTGGAGGCTGAACCCTGGAGACTTCCAGGGCTGCAAAGAAAAGAGAGTTATCCCCCTCAGGACGTGGGGACAGATTGACAGCATAAATGCTATTGGAGAAAAGGTTAAAAGGGCTATCTTTTTTCTGAAGGACCATATGGATAGCATATAGTTTTTTATATTGAGGGGATTTGTTAGGGAGTTTTTGAAAGTAAATTTTGGGGGGTTGATCTGTGTTATTTTATATAACTGCAGATGCTCCCTTGGTAAAGGCCACTGTTTAGCCTGGGAGTTTTTGAAGGTAAATAGCAGAGGTCCCCTGGGGCTCAGTAGGAGCTGGGGGTGTGGGCTGCATGGAGCCCAGGTTTGGGGTGCTTTTGCCCCTAGCCAGTTGGGTTGGGCCAAGCCGAATGTATGGCCTGAGGGTTTCCCTGCTGTTCGCCTGTGTACCCTGGATGACGGGTGCCTGGCCTAGCAAAGTTGCGGAGATGCCCCTTGAGCAGAGGGCGAGAGACCCCGCGAGGGTGGGGCGGAGCCAGGGGCTCCAGCGGCAGGGCGTCCAGGAAGCGCCTCAGGGAGGGTAGGGAAGGACGCGAGTTTGATTTTAGGTTTCTCTGGCACCATGGGCATAGATCTGGGCACGGGAGAGTTATCAGCGCTTTTGTATGAAAGGCTGGGTGGCGTGTTTCTGAGGCTCTGTGGCTGGAGCAGCAGAGGTTTCTTTGGCACTACAGACAAAGGCAGAGGCAAAGCTGGATAGATAGATCGTGGCATTGATGGGTTAATAGTACTTTCTTCTCTTTCTTTTTTTTTTATTGTCCATAATGAGTTACAACATTTAGTGGGCAAACAATGAGTAGTTATCCCCGATTTCCCGCTGCCCTCCCCTCCCCACTCCGCTGGATAACCTCCTCCATGGGTCGTCTGGATCAGTCCTTGTAACAGGGGCCCATGGATAGCCTAGTATTCAGCCAGGTTCTCCTGGCCGTGCCTCTGGATAATCTCATCCACCACGGCTCTTACAATCTTTCCGCCCCCTCTTCCGCATAGTTCCCTGAGTCGTGGTGGATGAGTATTAAGGCTGCTTTAAGGTTGTGAGTTTAGGGGTCTTTGTGTCAAACGTCATTAGTTTCTGTCTCACTGGCTTATCCTGTGTTGATTTAATGGCTGTGGCTGTGGGCCCCTTGTTCATCCCGTCA
>PVHP010051412.1:0-11460 GCA_004024765.1 Zapus hudsonius | reverse complement strand
CTGTGTTTCTGATCAGTTCTTTGGTTTTTTTAAATCTCAGATTACTGAACGAGAATTGAAACCAGGGGGTGCCAATATCCCAGTCACAGAGAAGAACAAGAAGGAATACATCGAGAGGATGGTGAAGTGGAGGATCGAGAGGGGTGTGGTCCAACAGACAGAGAGCCTAGTGCGAGGCTTCTATGAGGTAAAGACCGCCGGCCGGGGCTGTGGTGGTGGTTTGCACTCTGAGAGCAAGGATCCTACTCCTGGGCTTTATGGTGTGGAGCAGTTCCATCTTCTTTTTTGCTGCATTTACTGTTGTTTTTTTTTTTTTTAATTTAAAAAGTCAAATGTTTTTCAAAGCACATACACAAAAGCTGAACGTACTTGTTGGGAGAGATCACCGATATGAATGTCACAGCCTCAGTTCAGGTAGCATTGTGACGCTCTAATGACTGCTGATAACATATGAGTCATGATTCTTACTCATGCCTAGATACACACAATCAAATCTCATGCTTGGTATGTGAAATCATCGATGTCAGGGTTAGAATGAATTGTTATATGTATTCCACACGGCTTTTTCTGTAAGATGACTAGTACTTTTCCAAAAGAGAAAAGAAATGAATAATAAGTGATCAACTATGAAATAAAAATTCCCATTTTGCTTTGCTTCTGAGATCCAAAGAGGTCAAACATGTTCAGGGTGTTATGGAGATCAACAAAACAAAAAAATCTACTGAGGCTAATCTTAGGAACTTTCTTCTAAAAATTTACCTCCCATTTGTAAAGTATTAAAACTTTTTAAGTGCTAATGCACAGTACGCCCATAGTATTCCTAGAGTGCATTGTGCTCTCTATTTTGGGTGAGGCTTGTGTAACAGCTGATGTTTCTTATAAGCTATGCCCTGTACTCTTTGTATTCCACAGGTGGTGGATGCCAGGCTCGTCTCTGTTTTTGATGCAAGAGAACTGGAATTGGTCATCGCAGGCACAGCGGAAATAGACCTTAGTGATTGGAGAAACAACACAGAATATAGAGGAGGTGAGACTTGGTTTACAGACAGCTGAATTTCAATTTCAAGTTCAAGGGAAGCACAATTCAAGTATGCTGGTCTGAACACACGACACACAAAGACACTTGGCACTAATCATAAGTGCCATCTTCTTTGAAACCTTGGGAAAGGTGCAGTCCCTTCTTTTCCTCGTCATTCAATAGGGACTGTTTACGCTCCATCTGAGGATGTCATAACTCTTAATTGCTAGTGAGGAAATGGGATCATAACAGCACTAATTAATTATTTGTTGGTGTTACTGGTTAGATGCTGGAAAGCTAGCATCCAGCTAGTCAAACTCCACCTATTCTACCTCCAGTCTAAGACTCTAAGAGGCACACCCATGAGCTTCCTGACAATCACAGCTCTTCTAGAGTTCATTCATAACCACTTCTTCATGCAATTTACATTTGAAACATTGTGACACAAAAATGTTCTCAAAATTCAACATGCTTATTGTCAAAACCCTGCTAAATTTAGTCATTAAGTTCATCTGAAAATAAAACTCTTGTAAAATGATTTTGGACGGGACACATACTTTGGAAGTGACTTTCTATAAATCAGTACAAAATTTTGATTAATAACTCTGGCACAAAATTCTAGTTAATAACTCATAACAAAGCTATTGATATTTTGTTGTTAAACCTTAGAACTTATGGTAACCCAAAGTCAAAAGTTTTGTCTAATAATTTTAAGCAATGAAAGAATAAATTCTCTGATTTATCGCACTGTTAGCCCTCAGAAATTCTTGACAAATACCAGTAGCTCTTTGTTATAGGTTTCATTTTTCAACTCTAAATGTCAGAGATTAGCAGTACTTCTTAACTTGGATAGTGAAAGATACTAACTTTACAACAGTGAGTACTAAACAGCAGAATAAGTTGAAAGTTGAACAGTTCTCCAATTAACTGTAAACTGAAACAGATTTACAACAGCCAAATATGGTGATACATTCCTGTAATTTTAGTGTTTTGAAGGCTGTAAGCAGTGGATCGCAAGTCCCAGTCTATCCTGGGCTACATAGCAAGATCCTGTCTGTGAATGAATAAATGAATGAATGAATTTGTTATGAGTGTGAGATTGGAGTAAAACGTTCCTTTACATTTTCTGAATTGCTTTTGGTTTTTTTTTCTTAAATATATATTTATTGTCCATAATGAGTTACATTATTCAGTGGGCAAACAGTGAGTTGTTATCCCCAACTCCCCAATGCCCCCCTCCCCATCCCCAATCAGCTGGATATCCTCCTCTGTGGGCCGTCTGGATCAGTCCTTGTGGCAAGGGACCCTGGATAGCTTAGTACTCAGCCCAGTCCTCCTGGCCCAAGTGTGTTGATACTGAAGGGTGCCATGCCTGTGGATAGTCTCCCCCACCACAGCTCTTACAATCTTTCCACCCCCTCTTCCACATAGTTCCCTGAGTCATGGTGGATGAGTATTAACGCTGCTTTAAGATCCTGAGTTTAGGGGTCTTTGTGTTGAAGATCGTTGGTTTCTGTCTCACTGGCTTATTTTGTGTAGTCTGTGGCTGTGGGTCCTTCATTCCTTCCGTCCTTCTCTGTGGGATTCCATATGGATCCTCCATGTTATGACTGTGGTGGCTCCTCTCTTACCAGAATCTCAGGTATCGACCTATGGTCGGTTGGTAGGGTTAGATGGGCCCCAGCTCTCTCGCTGCATCCTGAAAAATACAAGCACAATCTCCATTGGAGAGTGTGATCAGTGTAGGTTAACAAATATACACATTTCTGGATTACCTAGATTCTATTTTTAGTAGCCTCCCTATCAATCGTTCCCACAGTGCATCTTGTCTCAGGAGCCCAAGAGTACGGGATCCGGTAATTATCACCCTGAACCCCAAGTTCCAGACAAGGGATCCCCCTCACTAAGTGGAAAATTGGCCGAATTTGAAAGCTGTTGATTGTCTCCCCCAGGCCCAGGCTCCTCCATTGCACAAGTGCTCCTTTCTTGGTTTGCTGTTCTCTCCCAGTAGGGGGTGTGGTCAGCCTACTCATGACTGCAGATTGTTTTTCATGTCAGTGGTCTCTGTTTACTCCAGCTGTTGTTGATCATTTCCCCTGCTTTTGGTTTTTGCTTATGTATAGCTTTTCCAGCTTGGTCTAGCACTGTGGCTGGCCTTAACTTAAATTTGAGTTTCCATAGCTATTATTTCTGAATTCTAGTTACCAAAATGTTTTCTAGTTGGTCCCATGTATAGTTCTTAGATAGCTTTAGTTATGATAGCTTTGTTAACCAAACTGTTTTACTAATTCAAATACAATTTCTCTGAGCTACAACTTACATTTTATGGTGACTATTATTAGGTCATTCTTCATGCCCAGGAAATCCTAAGAGCAATGCAGTCAGTTGTCAAATCACTCATTTTTGTATTTACACAGTCTAAAATTTTATTTATTATATATGACTAATCATTTCAGAGGTTTTTGTAAATATTATCAAAAGAGATCCTTAGGAGAAACCAGATAAAGGACAAGATACCAGCTGCCATGTTTGCCAACCCGTGTTGGCGCTGAATGAAAAGGCAGCTCTGCTGCCACTTGCCATATGTTGGAGTAACAGCTGACGTGGACAATGTGACAGGACACATTCACTCCTCTTCCAAGAAAAGGTTAAGCACATCCAGCAAAGACAAAGCAGAAAGGGGTGATTCATAAGGACACAAAACCTTGGCTACAGACACCAAGGCACATATTTGGTTGAATAACAAATAGTCTTTACCAAAGTATGACACCATGCTCAAGCTCATTTTGTTTATCCTTCCCTTGGATCTCTTTCTTCTCCAAAGGGAAATAAATGTCACTGCTTAAATGACAGACAAGGTGAAATTTCCCTTTAGATAGTACAGCTATGGAAATGTGAGAGACACTCAAATGAAAAAAGTTAGTACTCACCTTTGTTTTTGGAGTGCAGCAGAGAATTAAAGGAGATTTTATTCACATAAGATATTGTTATCCATCAATTTGACTCACTAATTATACTTTAATTCTTGCCAGCCTTCCCTGACCTTGGCTTTTCAAACATATTAAATTTTATTATTTTTAAGTATGGAATAAAAGTAAAACTTAGTTGATTAGCTAAGATTTGTTAGTTAAAGGAATTAAAGGTCTTTTCCCTGTTTGTTAATAAATTAGCATGACAAGGATTTGGTTGTATTTTATTTTAAAAAGTCTTTTGTGATGCGAGAATCAAACCTGGGGCCTTGCACTTTCGTAGGCAACTACTCTACCACAGAGCTACATCCATTGCCAGAGTAATTGGCTTTTAAAATAAGAATATTATGCATAACTTTTCAGGGCACTAGATATTGTAATGCATAGCTTTTAAAAAAGATTCCAGCTATGTTTCTTTGATAAATGTGTCACTTTTATCAGAAGCCCTATGAAGGTCTGTTTTCTTTGCCATTGAACCCCTATGCTTGGTAGAGAGCTTGGGAGAGTGGTCTTTGAAGATTATTTCTTACATGAATGACTGAGTTACTAGCAATTCTAGTTCTCAGAAATGCTGCAGCCAAAGTATCTCATTTGTTGTCCTTCTCACCACTCGTTTCCACTTAGTGGTCACTGAACGAAAACGGAGACCTCTGGGTTTCATTTAGTATTGTTTGTGTTTAACTTGATACTCACATGATCACATTTACAGTGCCATTCCTTAGTCTGAAATTATAAACAGTTTTTAAAGAATTCAAGATGACGATTTGTGTCCGGGCTGTCTTCTTTTGTCGTGTTTCTTGGTGCATTAAGATAGAGGCGTCAAAATGACATGGGTTTTCATGATCTATTTGCTAGGATACCATGACAATCACATTGTAATTCGGTGGTTTTGGGCTGCAGTGGAAAGATTCAACAATGAACAGCGGCTGAGATTGCTGCAGGTAAGATGTCACGAATTCATCTTCTTTTTTTAATGCAGTATTATACATGCTGGAAGTATGTGCTTTTAGTAATGCTGAGTGGTCTTATACAATCATATTATATATATCTGAAAATGCAGGGGGTGCCATTTCCATACCCCCTCTGATCACGTGGCTGTGTGACCCCACTGCCACACACAACACCTCCAGCAAAGTGAAGGCATTTCAGGAGCATTGTGGGGAAGTGACAACACCAATCAGAGAAACCCAGTAATGACACTGGCCCCAAGGACAGTTGAGTCCTTGCAGTGAGAGGCCCCTGGTATTCTGTAGGCTGTGTCCTTGGATGTTATTCTGTATAAGAAGGGACCCCATTTCCTGATATTGTCCTCTCCTGGCACATAACTTTCCACAAATTTGGAGAACAGTGACTTTTAGGAAAACTCTGAAATCTAATTAATTTTTATGGCATTTATAAAGGCTGTCCATGGTAATTGCTGGTTGGTTGCAGTTAACGTATCAGACACGAGACAGCCCCCTGGATGCTCAGGCAGAACCTTAGAAGTAAATTTGGTCCTAGCTCCTTTGGGTTAAGGGTCTAGACCTCATATCTGCAGAAACTCTTAATCTTTTTTAAATTTACCCTTTGTTGATGAAAAACTTCTGCTCAATTAGTTGGGTTGATTGATCCATCCACTTCACTCATCTGTCATGGGAAATGGGCCTGATGTGAGTGTCTGAGCCGGTCAGCTGCACAGGAGGCTTTATATCCTAGGAGCCCTCCATATACTTTCTGTCATAGTTCACGATTACCAGAATCTGTATCAGGTTTGTTCCGTGTCCCCCCAGCTTTGTCTTCTGAACTCTCCCACTCGCTCCTTCTGCGTGGGAATGCCCACGTCTCCTGGCCATGGTCTTGGGCTTCACCTTGTCATCCTGTTTTCTTGGTTGAAGTTTGTTACAGGCACATCCAGCATTCCCTATGAAGGCTTTGCTTCTCTCCGAGGGAGTAATGGTCCAAGAAGATTCTGTGTGGAGAAATGGGGGAAAATCACTGCTCTTCCCAGGTAAGGTAGAAAGTAACATTTTCATTGCCACTACAGCAAAGTATGAGGGAGGTCAATATATATTAATAAAACACATATTTATCTATATGCACATTGATTACTGTTTGTATGCAAAAAGTTTGGAAGTGGAACTTTTTTAGGATGAATTTCTCTCTGATTAATTTCCTAAATAAAGGGAGAAAGGATAAAATGTTTGCCTGGTCAGCCTTAAAGCATATGCATCTATATCTTGAAATTCAAATCACAAGAAAGGCAGAGCGTTGACTAGCTTTAGTCAAGTGACACCGAACATCACGTCTGTGGCTGTTGTCTCAGTGTTGACAGAAGTTCTAGTTTTAAGGTGACGTTAATAAGCATTTAGAATCCCTTCACTGGAAATTACCATTTTGTTTGAAAAATATTAAATCAGGTGAAAGTGCTCTGTACCTCTTTAGCAGATAGTATCCGTGTCTTCACTCCATATGAACACCTCCTGCACTGCCTCTCCATCTTAACAAGAGCACATGTTTTCTTAGTGGGAAAGGTTCCTTCGCTGCTGCCACTAATCAGTACTTACGAGAGACAGAGAGGGCGATGCTCGTGAAGAAAAGAGGATAAACACAGACGACTGCCACTGAAGGGAACAACAGAACAAAAGGGGAATGTGATACCTCCATCCAATCAGCAAAAATATCTGGAGTTTATCTGTTCATTTGTTTATTCGAGGCAGGTTTTTATGTAGCCCAGGCTAGTGTTCAGCTTGTAGTGAAGGCAAGGACCTAGATTGCTTCTAGTTTTACTAATTTAAGAATATAATCTGGAGAGGTGCAATGCTCTTTTGTACCCCCTAAGTATCATCGTAAATTTCTTGAAGTAGAAGTGACTTTGAGAAACCTGTTAAATTAGTAGTGACACAGGGGATATTAGGTACTCAGAGATGTCAGCACAAGTTTATAATTAGCTTGAAACCTATCAAAGCTTTTTGCCTCAGTAGTTACAAGATCCTCATTCTTAAAAAAATGTGATCTTATCAATAGATTTTTTTAAAGGAAAGAGGCACTGAAAATAAAAATACAGACAGCAATAAGTAATCCAAGCTAGTGGCTTGCCAGAGGTTCCTCAGCTCCCTGTGTCCCCACAGTCTGTGAATGGTGACACCCACCACCCACCTCATTCACCAACATACCTGACCTAGTGCATGAAGGATGCTGCCACTTTATTATTCCAGAGCTCGTGTGTTTTCCATGTGCTCAGGTCAGGAGTTTTCCCCTTCAGTACATTGTGACTATCTTAAGTCAGCAGCTTTCAAGTATCTTAATAAGGCTTTTAACTCTCCTGAGACACTCGAGAATTAACATAGAAGCAGGAAACGGCAGAGGAATCTTGTGCCACCTGTCTATCTGTTTCTGTAAAGCCACTAAAGTGCAGAGAACAAGCTGCAACAATAAGCAGATCAGCTGTTCAGATTTAATCAGAGAAAGGTAACTGGGAATAACCTTGTCTTGTGTATTGAGGATTAACTGAACGCATCTGCCTTCTACTAAGGATTAACTGAAATCATTCAGATAAGACACTTCTGGCTCCGGCTCTAAATTTGGTGTTGGCTGTCCCTGTAATGTCTGACGCTGTCATCTATAATACATGTTAAGCAATATCATATTATAAAGAGCATCCAGTTGGGAGTTAGAAAACTTGGATCGCAATCCTACTTCTGCCACCAACAAACTATGGGACTTTCAAGATCACTTGTTCCCTGGGCCTTAGTTTGCTTCCTTCTAGAAGGTTGGGAAGGGGTGGTGGGTTAGGTTTGGTTGAGTGAAGGAGGAGGAAGAGTCTTGGGGGATGGGCTGCATTCCCCTCTACTTCTCCCCTGGCAGTTCTAGGAAGTTCTCCTGCTGTGCTGATTCATTGTAGATGGTGATGTTCATCAGTACCATTGCACACACACAGTTGGGCAAGAGCCTTGTCATTTCTTCCGCTCTCCATGCACACCTACGGCCTGGTTCTGCCCTGATTATACAAATAAAGATGATATTTCCATCTTGATAAAGTAGATATAACAATATCCAGGCTCAGAAAATATTTGCAATAACTGAGTGACATCATGGGTTTGGAAGTCCTTAAGAAAAGTATGCCATTTTTGTTCTTTTAAGACCTCTCATCCTTAATCTCTAGCCACTGTACTACTTGGTTAAAATGTGCTCAAAATAGGCACATTTAGAGTAAAAAAAATAAAAAGAACATTAGTGTGAAACAGCATAGTTTTTATCAGAAGCAGTTTCTGCACTGGCGGTAAAGAGACATGTACGATGGGTTCTGGCCTAACGTGATGGCTTTAGGTGACAGTCTCTTTCTACCACCACCCAAGCAGACATACTCAAACTATTTTCCTACTGTTTTCTGCACAAGTCAGTTGCAGAACTGAGGTGCTGGTATGTATGTCTCAAGCTGCTCAGCACCAGTTTCTTTCTCTTGGTAGTGGGTTTGTTTCTTAACATTGAAGTTGTGGTGCATCCTGGTGAGAAAACAGGTGTTTGTCCTCCTTACTGGAAAAAAAAATGTCTCCTCTAGCAAGTCTGGCCTCATCTTAACATAAGGGCTTGCACCCTGCAGAGTGGGAAGGGGCTGAGAAGGGTAAGGGAGGGCGGGCTGTCCTGGCAAGCCATGACAAGGACTTCTCCGTCATTGCATTTTTGTCTTTCCAGAGAGATGATTCAGGACCTTTCAAATTCCACACAAGCAAATGTGACTGTTCTCTCAGATTTTCTGCTCTCCCTTTGTGGGGGCACTGGGTAACCCTGCTTATCGTGGGGCCCAGGAAGTATATGGAAGCATATATGGCTGTCTCATAAGCCAGTACAAGTTGAATCTGTGCCTTTTCCCCCCTTCTGTGATAATAAAGTAAGTGGTGACCCAGCTGATAAATACCAAGACTTTATTATTAAGGTCTCCACAGAGACCTTTAGCCTGAACACAGTACTGTACCTCCTCTGCACACCCCCTGGTGCTCTGATGGGCTTCATGGGAGGAGAGAAAACTCACTATGGCATTTCCTCTTAAACAGGCCAAAAACTGGACTGCTCATACGCCAGACTAGAGAGCGCAGGGCAATCCCCTCTGCCATTGTGGTCGAAGGTTCCAGTGTTCATCTGAGGTTTTGCCAAGTGGGAGACTGAAACAAGAGTTAGAAAGCTGCAGTTCTGTTGGGGGAGGGGCAGGCAATATCAGCTTTAGTCTGAGGGGGAAAAGTCATAGAAAATAGCATGCCTAGGGAATAGTGTGAATGAAATGCTGACCCACATGAAGAAGTTAAATGTGGCAGCTAACTATGAAATAAGTGTCTGCAAGAGACAGTTTTATATAGTAGAATAAGACTTTTGCTGTGATAGTGTGATTTTTGAGACAGGGTCTCACTGTACAGCCCAGGCTGACCTTGAATTTGAGATTTTCTACTTCAGTCTCATGAGTGCTGGGATTATAGACATGTACCATTACAATCTAATAGAACTTGAGCCTTCCTTGGTGGTCTAGTGGTTAGGATTCAGTGTTCTCTCAAATCAAATTTGAAAAGATACATTTTTTTAAAAAAAAAAGAGAACCTTTTTGTCCTTGCAAAACGTGGGCTTTTATTCTTATTGCAAAAAGAAAACTCTTATTTTACAAAAAAAGGCAAGAAATGTAGTATATGTTAAAACTGTATTAGCTATATCAAAACATTTATAAGAATTCAGAGACTCTTAAGATCTCAACAGTAAAGCAAACTTAAAACTCACCCACCATGACTCAAGGAACTTGGCGGAAGAGGGGGCGGAAAGATTATAAGAGCCATGATGGGGAGAATATCCAGAAACATTGCCCCCCTCAACAACAACACACAAAGAAAAAAAAATTGACTGCTTCTTGTACAATTAATCACCCCTAACCCATGGACTGGTCCAGCAAGCCGAGGGCCCCCAGTGAGTTGGGCACAGGGAGGAAGGAAATAGGGGTACCATCACAAGACTTGCTCATACAATGTATCAAATTATCAATAATAAATATGTTAAAAAATGGATGAGCTCATTGATAAGGGAAAAGGTCTGCTAATGTTTTGGAAGATACACGTGTTTATTTCTTCAGCTGCTGGCGCCCTGCACACAGGCACATAAATTTTCAGACAAAAGTACAGGTGTGCTACACAATCTAGCTCAAACCTGCTTTTTGTTTACCACACCACTATTCATAAACATCTGTC
This sequence comes from Zapus hudsonius, assembly GCA_004024765.1. NCBI lineage: Eukaryota > Metazoa > Chordata > Mammalia > Rodentia > Dipodidae > Zapus > Zapus hudsonius. Next base: position 1,273 of record PVHP010051412.1, on the reverse strand, counting down.
CATGTCTTTAAATACTACTCTACAAAATCATCAATAATTCAACTTTTTCTTCTCTGGTACAAAGAACACTGTCTACTATCAATGTGAACTATCATCTAGTAAACTGAACAATTATGGAGAAGTCCTAAAATACAATGTCCTTTTTCTCAACTTAAAAAAGAATAATCAGAACAAGGAGCCCTGGAAGCACCCTTTGTGCTGCGCACCCTTCCTTGGTCTCTCCAGTAGCTGAGTTAGCTATTGATGCAGGAGAGAGTTGGCACTATATTCTTATAGCCTGATCTCTTAATACAAGGGTCCTCTTCAACTACCTATATGACAAGAATATTTATAACTTTTACTGAAGTACAAAGTGCCAAAAATGAGCTGGAAGATGGCTCACAGTTAAAGGTGCTCACTTGCAAATTATGCTGACCCAGGTTCCAGTTCTCAGTACCCACATAAAGCTAGATGCACAAGTGGTACATGTATCTGGTGCTTGTTTGCATCAGCAAGAGACCTGGGCATGTCCATTCTCTATGTCTGTCTCTCTCTTTCTCAAATAAATAAATAAATAAATAAATAAATAAATAAATAAATAAATATTTGAAATGCCAGAGATAAAAACCATCGTAGAATATGCAGAGGTAATGTAGATTTTAGATTGGTTTTTCTTCTGGAAGGTGGGTAAATATACATTGTGAAGCATTGCACATCTGTAATTCCTGAACCCTAGAAGCAGAGGCAAGGGAATCACAAATTCAAGGCCAGTCTCTAAAAGGAAAGCTAAACAATACAAGAGTTGTATTTTAAAAGGGATTCTACTCTGATAGAAAGTAAAACTTTGAAAGAATTTTTGAATTTTTAATGGAATGAATGGTTTACTTGTTACTTGCAATAGAAGATAATGCAATCCAAGTCAGACTAATAGGCCTTGGGAGCTAATTTACAAATCATACTTTAAAATGTGCATTATTGAGTGACAGACATCACAGCTGGTAGAGTTACTCTGGTCCTTTGGCTTCAAGAGCGTGAGCTAGTTTGGGTTCATTTCTTTCCACCAGCCTAGTGTATGACACACCTCCCACATGGACCACTGCGGCACCCTACTGGCTGTCCCTCCACCTGGACATTTCTTTACCCCAAGCTCAGCAGTCACTGTGACCTTCTGAAGTCTCAGGATTACCTCCATCCCCTACTCTACACTTCAGCAGCCTGGACAGAATCCAGACTCCTTCCCAAGAACTTTGAAGTGGGAGACTTAGTTAGGCCCCCTACTCCAATCTTAGAATAT
>PVHP010051411.1:0-11464 GCA_004024765.1 Zapus hudsonius | reverse complement strand
CATGGGTGACAGAAATGGGCACGTAATTAAACAGCTCATGATTTCAGATATGGGAATGATGTCCCTTTCTCCAACTGTTCCACTCTGGTGGGAGGACTCACAGATTCATTCCAAGATCGTCAACCAAGTGGAAAACTCGGTTCTAGTCACCTCAGTGTGTGTTTTCAAATCGGAGACTGTGAGTGAATTTATCATTTAATGCAAAGACAAATTTGTAATAAATGTTCTCACCTTGGTACAATTTTGGCCCACAGAGGACATGTGGCAATGTCTGTTGAAGTTTTCTGTTGTCATAATGGTGTTGGGGGGCCTGGGTGGGATCCTCCAAATGTTCTGAGGTGTAATAATTGCCCCTCACAATGAAACACCATTCACTCCCAGTGTCCGCAACAGTGCTGAGGGTTAGAGGCTTGAATGGGCACGTGTTCCTTGAGAGGGGACAGTCTCCCACCACAACCCGATCACCATGGAGGGAGAGAGAACCCCGTAGCCCGCGTTTCTCAATTGCGTGACATCCTCCCCACAAGTCACATTATGTTGGCAGTTCAAGTCTTGCCTTTGTCACTAGCTGCAGTGTGACCAGTACAAGTCCCTCGGGGCCTCCCTTCCTTCACCCGAAAAGAACAGAAGAGAGGTGCTGAAGTGTGGTACCCTGCTAATGGGGCATGGAGGAAGTAGGGTTTTGCTGAGTCTGGCAGGCTTCTGGGACTGTCTCCTTCTGATAAGGAAGTTGAGGCAAAGTCCGAGGGCCCCTATAAATCTTAGCAATCCTGAACACTCCAGCCCCCAGGCAGGCCACAGCTGTGCCCTGAGATAAGCAGGCAGTTCAAAGCCTAACTTAGTCTAGCTACAATAACATACCTAAGCAATAAGGTTACATTTCCTCTGCTGACATCACCATTCTATCCATGTCTGTATACATGTATAGAGTCACGTAGCCCCTCAATTTATCTATGCAAAATAGGTATCCAAAGAATACTGGCCCCTACCAATCAAACTCATGAGCTGCTCACAGATCTTGCTTCCTATGCTTCTACCTCTGACTTTCCTCTATATAAGCAACTGCTCTCTATACAATAAAATGAGAACTGCCCACTGCCGCATTCTCCCGAGAGTCCTCATCTCTCGTTCGGCTCACAGCTATTCCAAGCCTCTGCTCACCCAGCCCCCGTGGGTGAACAGGGAATTGATGCGTGCTGCAACTCCCTAACTAACCCATAGACCCAGACTGAAGGGCTTCTTGTGACATTCACAAAGAGCGATCCTGCACCTTGAATATTTTCAAACAGTCATTGGCTCAGACTTTTGGGTGCGTAACTGCAAAGACGGTCTGCAGGCAGAGATGGTGCACCCCTGACACCTAAGCCAGGGGATGAATGGCTCACTGTGTCTCATTAGGGCATCTTCATTCGTGCCTCTTGTTCTACTCAGACCTTAAATGAAAGCTCATCCCAACCCTCGAACACACCCAACCTTTGGCCCTTCTTCCTTCTCTCTTTTTACCTTCAGATACTCCCTTTATGAAAATGCAAACCACACCCTTCCAGCGTGGTTTGCAATGACAGCTCTGTGTGAATGACTGTAATAATGCTATTTTTTTGTGCATGTACGTGTGTGTGGTGTGCATGCATGGTTGTATGTGTATGGGTACAAGTGTGTGTGAGGGTTCATGTGCACACGGAGGCCAGAAGTCCATGCTGGTGTCTTCTCCAGTCTCTCCATCTTACAAATATATATATATATATATATATAATATATATATAAAAATATATATATATATTTATATATATAAAAATATATATATATTTATATATATAAAAATATATATATATAAAAATACACACACACACATATATATATGTGTGTGTGTGTGTGTGTGTGTGTGTGTGTGTGTGTGTGTGTGTGTTTTTTTAATTTTCAAGGTAGGGTCTCATTCCAGCCCACTATGACTTAAATTCACTATCTAGTCTCAGGCTGTCCACCAACTCACAGAGATCCTCCTACCTCTGAACTGAAGAGATGGCTCAGTGGTTAAAGGCACTTGCTTGCAAAGCCTGTTGGTTGGAGTTTCATTCCCGAGTACCCACATAAAAGTAGACGTACAAAGTGATGGTGCTGGTGCTTGTTTGCAGAGGCCCTGGCACACCCATTCTCATTCTCTCTCTTCATAAATAAATAAAATAAATAAATACATATTTTTTAAAAAAACCAACAAGAGAGACGTTTAAGAACTCACCCAGGGCACAGAGACTGTACGTTTTGGAGCTGGGATTCAAACCTACAGCTGACTTGATCGCAAGGTTCAAGTTCTCCCTGACAGTGCTCTGGAGTAATTTGGTTTATTTGCATAGTTGTAACTCTCTAGGTAAACACAAAAGTGAATTAGCTACTATGCGAATATGCTTTTGTTCAGAGGAACATGGCAGACTTTGTCTTCTGGGAAATTTCTTGGGATTTAGGAAAGCTTTATTTTGAACCAAAGGGGGGAAATTTCTGGTTCATGTGACCTGCTTTGTTTTTATAGTAGCCATATGCTAAGCATCAAGTAGGAATAGAGAGTCAAGTCCCACCAGGATTTAGGAATGCTGATGTGATTGATATGTCATGACATTAACAGTGGCAATTAACAAGTTAATGAATTAAATTTCATTTATATGCCCTCTGGGAGGACTGTCAGATTAAGTGAGATTGCTTGGGTTGCCCAGGAAGTTATGAACTAAGTCAGGCTCTCCACTGTGAGGGGCAAATCCCAGCATTTTGGGTTCACTCATCCATCATCCTTTCTGTGTCTCCTCTGGGAGCCACGATTTTAATGAAGATAAAATCTATTACCTTAAACATTTATTCATGATAATCAAGATCTAAGCATGACTTTAATTAATGAACTAGAAAATTATTTTACTATCCTTTGTTAAAGGTATTAGCTGGTATTGATTGCTTTGGGGATTTTAATTATTTTCTTTTTTTGTTTTAGAAATATAAGACATGCAGAATCTGTGGGGCTTGTGGAGAAATGGTTGACTCCAGCAGGGAGCAGGAGAAACACAGAATAAACTGGGATATATTGTTGATCAAGAAGGTCAGGGAGGGCTGGAGAGATGGCTTAGCGGTTTAGGCTTTGCCTGCAAAGCAGAAGGACCAGAGCTCGATTCCCCAGGACCCATGTAAAGCCAGATGCACAAGGTGGTGCATGTATCTGGAGTTCATTTGCTGTGGCTGGAGGCCCTGGTGCACCCATTCTCTCTCTGTGTTTGCCTTTCTGCCTCTGCCTCTCTCTCTCTCTTAAATAAATAAATAAATAAATAAATAAATAAATAAATAAATAAGGTCAGGGAAATACTCAATGACCAGTGATGATGTGTTAGAAGGATATTCATGATAATTTGAAGGGCTCTTATAGGACAATTATTTGAATTTAAAGTGGAATACTCACTGTGGGGCTGAAGAGATGGCTCAGTGGTTAAAGGCACTTGCTTGCAAAGCCTGCCTTCCTGGGTTCAATTCCCCAGGACCCATGTACGCAGCCAGATGCACAAAGTGGTGCATACGTATGCTTGCAGTTCATTTGCAGTGGCAAGAGGTCCTAGCATGTCCATATTCTCTCTCTTGCTCTCAAATAAATCAAAATCAAAATAAAAAAGAAAATAATGGCTGTAACTGATTGGAAAAGAAGGGGACGGGTTGGAAGGGGGGAAGGGAAGGAGAAACATGAATAAAGAGAGAAATTTAATTTCTACCATTACAGAAGATACTTCTACATTTTGCACCCAAATTGGATGGATTTAGAACGGAAATACTGAGTAGTGATTCTGCACCTTTAGGAGCACTGATAGTTCTGTCAGCCGTGGAGGGAAAGCTCTGGTTGGAAAAGAATGTCATATCCTGAATGTGGGCCAGGGTTCTGCTTCCTTCAAAGAAATCCTTGACTGAAGCAAGAAACCATCAGTGTCTTATCAAACCTGTGAGTGAGGCAGACAAGACATTTGCATGACTTGGGTGTCAACCCCTATTCTTAAAGGTGGCGAAGGGAAAAAAATATTCTTTTAAATAGAAGCATCTTTCATGGCCATCACCTTGACTGGTGGGTTCTGGGGATCTGAAGTCAGGTACTCAGGCTTTATCCACGGAGCCCTCCAGAGCCCCTGAGTTGGGCCCAAGGGGGAATCTAAGGGGAAAAAGGAAAGTGGCCCCAGGAACTGCTTATTTAGCATTGGATTTTTTTCTAGTGTTCTCTTGAAGACATGGGACTCTGAGATTCAACTCTGGGTGAACTCCTTCACTTTCCATTTAGGACAAAGCACATCTTAGTCTACATATGGACTTCATGCCTGACACCCAGCCTGCTTTTGCTGTCTCACACCACGCAACTCCAGCCTTTGAAAAAATACCCCGAGGCTTCATAAGGTCATGCTTCTCTCTCCACGATGGATGTTTCCTAGTTTTACTGCTGTGACTTACGGTTCTGTTTTTGAGTGTGTTGGGAAATATGGCTCTTGATTGCCCCAGAGATATATTTGGAAGGGATGGCTTCTCCCTTTTGGTAGGAAAGGTCCCAGAGCCAAGTCTCTGGGTGGTTTGGGTTGGACCAAGTGCCCATTGCTAAATCAGTCCATTCGACCAAGGGCATGAACATGGCAGAGCCCATGGTTCTGGGACCATGTAGCATGGAAGGAAGGGAAGCACGGGACACTTTCCAGGTGAAATGCCCCGTTCCCACAAGAACAGGATTTTAGGCACACAGGTGCTCTCTTGCCTTTGAAGTAAGACTGAGTTTTGTTTGACTGGTGCCCTTAAAGTCCAGCTCAGCATCCCGCATAATGAACGGAATGATGTGTTTATGGGGTGTGTGGTAGTCAGCTTTCTCATTGCTGCACAGAAAGAACCCAACCAAAACCAGCTGATGGGAGGAATGGGTTTATTTTGGCTTATAGACTTGTGGGGGAACTCTATGATGGCAGGGAAAATGATGGCATGAGCAGAGGAGTGGACATCACCTCCTGGCCAACATTAGCAGGAGAGTGTACCAAACACTGGCAAGGGGAAGCTGGCTTCTAACTTCCATAAGCTCGCCCCCAACAACACAGCTCTAACAAGTTTCCAATACCCAAACTGCCATCAGCTGGGGATTGAGCATTCAGAACACATTCATTTGTGGGGGACACCTGGATCACCCCATGACAGGGTGCTTCTTACAAAAAGCATTGTTGGCCTGGAGATGACTCAATAGGTAAGAGAGTACTTGATGTGTAAGCCTGAGGGTGTGAGCTTCTTTATGAGGCAAGTTCTCACTCTAGCCCAGGCTAGCCTATAACTCACTCTGTAGTCAGGCTGGCCTAGAACTCTCACAGGATCCTTCAGTCTTAAGCTCCCAAATGCACCATCATGTCTAGCTGAGAATGTGAGTTTGATGCCCACCACCCATGTAAAGAGCTGGGTCTGGAAACACATGCCTTTAACCTAGGTTCTGACAGGGTGCTGAGACAGGAGGATCAATAAAGGAGAACACCCGGTATACCCCAGTGATGGTTAAGTCTATTGTCAACTTGACAATAATAATAATAATCCACAGTAATCTTGGGCGGGTCTCTGAGCTTGCCTGCAGGAAGGATTGACAAAATCCTTTTGGGATTTTAGAGAAGGGAGGAGGTCCCATCTCCAGAGTGAGCCCTTCCCCCCGGTGGGTGGGCCTCCCAAAGGGGGACTAGATATAAGGAAGCTTGGGGGGAAAGGGAACTTCTCTTCCTTCCTCCCTGGATGCTGGTGCTGGCTCTGTCTCTCTGCTTGGATTTATGAAAGGGGGCCCAGCTTTTACTGCATTTTTGGAACTTCCCCTGGATCTGTTATTTCAAGAACTATTTTCTTCCCCAAATTGTGCCTGGTTTGGTGATTCATCCCAGCGGCATGTGGCTGACTACGACATCCCTCTAGCCTGTGAACAGAGCATGCATAACTGCACACACATGTGCACATACTACATACTCACACTATTCATCACACACACACACATAGAATTAAGAGAGGGCACTTCACAGAGGAGATGATATGTTTAGCTTCAGTTTTTCCAATTATTTCAGGCTATCACGTAGTTGCTGGCTGACCTGTTTTTGTATCCACAGATCATCTGTTTCTGTCTTCCAGCCCCTGGCCTGAGCATCTGCTCTTCCTGTTCATCCCCTCTTCCCAGCAAGACACTGTCCACGTTTCTATGGTGTACTTTTTAGACTTTGATTTTAAAAACATCTCATGTAGCTAATACCAAGTTTTCAAAAGCAGACCTTCTAGTTATGTTTCTATCTCGCAAGATCTAAAAAGTTAATTTTGAGTTCGCCAGGGCTTTTCGCTTTCTCATTAATGAGGTCAATCTCTTTTTAAGCCGATGAACTTTTCACATCTCTGGGTTTCTGTGGGTTCGTGCTGGGTTGAAAGACATTTCATACCATCATTCGCGTGAGCCACTTTACTTTCCCATTTTTATTTAATATAGCAGAAAAAGCACAGGGTTTTCAATCTCGAAAACTGAAGACATCAAAGGCTATTTGATATTCATGGCTTGGGTTTCATGGTTTCAGGGGAAACTCTTCGCTAATAGAAACAATCCTGAGTGGGCAGTGCTGGAATCACTCCACACAGACGCTTCCTTCCACTGGAGGATTTAGAGTCAACATTTTATTTAAAAGATGGTTTGAGGTACTATCATCTACAAGTACTTACCTTGACTGTAAAGAAAGCTAAGGACTTTCTGATCAGAATTGCCAAACATATGATCTCACATCCCTCCTGAAAAGGTTTCTGCAGCTCATTGTCTGAGATGAAGAACAGAAGCATGGGTGAAGGTTACTTTCCATTTAAGTAGGAGATACACAGAGAAAGACCAGGACTCTGTCCTTGGGGTTGGATTGCCTGTTGTCAAGTTGGACTCTCCTGCACCTCCACTTAGGGGTTCTTCCTTTATTTAAAGAATGTTTTGGGAGCATTACAGGCCATTGCCAAGGCTCTTGGTTGCCCACCAGAATGAGATGAAGACCACATATGTCTGGGCTGCAGGTCACTGAGAAATCAAGCTGGAGCGGAGCTGGAAACCTCCTCCCTGTTCACCAGCTGACAGAAAGCTGGAAAAAGCTCTGGCTGCCTGCAGCCCTGTGGGAGAGAGAAGTCATCAATGGTGGTGAACATGCTGGACCTTGAAAGCCTTAAGATGGGCCAGCCAGGCCAAATGGGACAACTGGGGCAATAGTGGCACGTCTGTTGTGGGGGAACCAACTGTTCTCTAATTGGACTGGAGGCCCGCTCCACGGGAGGGAAGGCATGCCTGGTACTGAAGACCTGGTCAAAAGCCTATGGTGGGGGAGGTCATGAGCCCTAGGGGAGTAATGCCTGCTGTTGTCTGGCTAAATGCATATATCATGGCCACCAAACTGCCTTATATGCACTTTTAAAAAAATGAGCATACCCATATTATAATGCTACTCTCACTCTTGTCTAGAGAAGCTTCTCTTTAACAGGTGGTGGAGACCACTGGGCTAATGCAAAAGACCCCATAGTGTTGGGAAGAAGTGACAGTGGAGTGTTCAGCACGGGGACATCTCTATCACTTCCTGAGGCTCAGGGTCTATTGTGGAAGAGGTGGAAGAAAGATTGTAAGAGCCAAAGGAAGGGCAGGACTGCTTACAACGCAAACTTCTAGACACAAAATGGCCTTGATATTCGTGACTTCAAGTCACATAATCGGAGGAAAAAATGATGACACCGAAACAAAACAGAGTAATTGAGAGGGGGAAGACATATGAGGGAGGCGGGGAGGGAATCATAATGGTTTATGGTCTATGATTATAGAAGTTATTAATAAAAAGTTAAAAATGTTTTGGGGCTGGAGAGATGAGTTAGCAGTAAAGGTGCTTACCTGCAAAGCCTAACGACCCAAGTTATTTTTTAATATATATATTTATTGACCTTAATGAGTTACATTATTTAGTGGGCAAACAATGAGTTGTTATCCCCAATTCCCCAATGCCCCCCCCATCCCCAATCAGCTGGATATCCTCCTCTGTGGGTTAACGACCCAAGTTTGATTGTCCAGTATGCATGACTCTGAAATTCATTTGCAGTGGCTAGAGGCCCTGGCATACTCATTCTCTCCCTTCCTCCCCCCTTCTGTGTCTTCTTGCAAATAAATAGCTAAGTAAATTAAAATATTTTTTGTGCGTATGTTCGTATGGCATGCATGTGTATGCATGCAGGTGCAGGCAGATGTGGAGGTTAGAAGTTGATGTAAGGTGTGGTGGTTTGTCAGATGTCCCCCAAAACTCCTGTGCTTTGAATGTTTGATCCCCAGCTGATGGCAATTTGGGAGGTGGAACCTTGCTGGAGGAGGTGTGTTGTTGGGGGTGGGTTTATGGGTGTTATAACCAGCTCCCCCTTGCCAGAACTTGGCACTCTCTCCTGCCACTCTTTCTACCTCTGTCCAGCCTCTGCTCATGCCATGTTTTCCCTGCCATCATGAAGTTTCCCCTTGAGACTGTAAACCAAATTAAAAAACAAAACAAAACCTTTCTGCCCATCAGTTGCTTTTGGTCAGGTGCTTTATCCCAGCAATGAGCAGGTTGCTATATCATTGGGTATTTCCTTAGTCTCTCTATACTTTATTTTTTGAGACAGTATTTCTCACTGACCCTGGGACTCATCAATTTGGTTAGCAAGTCCTGAGGGTCCTCCTGTCTCTAGTTCTCCAGCAGTGAGATCATTGGTGTGATGTCACCAACAAGCTCATGTGTTTGTGATTAAGCAAGCCTCATATTTAATCCCTAGTTGGGAGAGCCTTTGGGAGGTAGAGCCTTGCTGGAGGAGGTGTGTTGTTGGTGTTGCACTTAGCTCACTCTCTGCTTCCTCCTGCTGCTGTGGAGATGTGATGCCAGTGGACTGCTCCTGCCATGGTGTGGTGTTTTGAATGTGTGTCCCCCATAGACTCAGGTGTTTTATTAAAGCTTGTAATGGGTCTCCAGCTGTCTGGTTGGAGGAGGTGTCACTGGGGTCCAGCCCAAAGGTGTGTTTTGGGGGGAGAATCTGAATTTCAGCACAAAGCTATGTAGAGCCAAACCCTGAGCTCTGGCAGGGTCTCTGCTGCTTGCTACAGGTCTGTCGATGCTTTTGATGTATGCTGGCTGTTTGGTTGTTTCTCTCTGCTTGGATATATGAAAACAGCTTCTTCCGCCACTGATGGAACTTCTCCCTGAATCTGTAACCTGAAATAAAACCTTTCCTCCCTAAACCTTGTCCGGTTTGGATGTTCATCCCAGCAAAGTGGAACTGAAAACAACGCATCATACATCCAGCATCATGAAATGTCCCCTTGAAACTGAAAGCTGAAATAAACCCTTTCCTTCCAAAGCTGCTCCTGGCCATATGTTTTGTCACAACAATGAGAAGGTGACCGCTAAATCAGTATTTTATTTTTCTTCTTCAAGGTAGGGTCTCACTCTAGTCCAGGCTGACCTGGAATTCACTGTGTAGTCTCAGGGTGGCCTTGAACTCATGGTGATCCTCCTACCTCTGCCTCCCGAGTGCTGGGATTAAAGGCATGCACCACCACGCCTGGCTAAATCAGTATTTTATATAGGTGTTGGGCATACAAACGCAGGCCCTCAGGCTTGTGCAGTAAGTGCTTTACCTACTGAGCCATCTTGCCTGAATCTTGTCTGGCTTTAGCAGAACGGAAGTTATTTCCCAGAATCCCTTTCTCTCTTCTACCCTAAAGCTGGATCATAGTCTTCACTGAGAGAAGAGAAGCCATTAGTCTTTCAGGAGACTCAGGGCAGGTGGGGACGTGGTATCTGAAGCAGTTTTTAGTGATCTTCCTGAGTGACAGTGCTGGAATCGCTTCACATGGAGGCTGCTGTTGTAGCTGTGTGTGTGTGTGTGTGTGTGTGTGTGTGTGTGTGTGTATCTTCTTCAACATGTCCAACTTCCAAACAAGCCCAGCCTAGAGGCTTAGAATGGAGGAGAGGGAATCAGGGATGTTTGCAGAGGGAAGCAGTCTTCCTTGCTGTGTTTATTTCTAGAATTCTTCCACTCAGGGAGAGTGTTGTGCTAGGGACTCACAACAGCCAAGACATAGACTCTGTCGACATGTTGCACACACAACATGGGGATTTTCACAGCTGTAAAGCAGAATGAAATTATGCCATTTCTAGGAAATGGCTGGAACTGGAGTTTGTGTTAAGCAAAAGAGGGCAGACTCAGAAACACAAATGCAAGGTTTCTCTCATGTATTTTCTCATGTATTTTCACTCATGTATCATGAGTGATGGTTAAATTTTGTTGTCCACTTGACCTGTTAGCAATCCACAGTAATCTTGAGTGTTGGGTAGCAGGTTTCCTCTGAATTGAAGAGAGAAAGGAGGCTCACGGGATTCAGAAAGTCATGTTAGCTAGAAATGGACATCCCTTCCTGACAGGGCAGTGCAGGAAGGAAATTCTAGAGACTCAGGAAGTCAACAAGTCTGGGATAGGGTTGCAAGACCTCTCCCTAAGGCTATGTAAAGGGGAAAGAGATCTCTCCCCTGCCTGTCTGTTTGCTGGTGTGTGTGTGTGTGTGTGTGTGTGTGTGTGTGTGTGTGTGTGGTGATGGCTTTCTCTCTCTTCTTTCTCTCTCTCTCTCTCTCTCTCTCTCTCTCTCTCTCTCTCTCTCTCTCTCTCTCTCTCTCTGCTTAGACCTGTGAAAGAGGGCCAGCTTCCTTCTCTACTATGGAACTTCCCCTGAATCTATAACTGCAACAAATCCTTTCCTCCCATAAACTGTGCCTGGTTTGAAACCTCTTCCTAGCGGCGTGTGTGGATGACTAAGACAGATCTATGACATGAGAACAGGAGGGATTATTTGGAGAGAGGAAGGAGGCTGCCAGGATGAATGCGGGGGGGGGGGGGAAGGAAGGATAATGAGCAAAATACAGCAAAATACTCATGTCTGAAAATAACACAATGAAACCTATTATTGTTGTTGTTATTATTTTTTGAGGTGGGGTCTCATTGTAGCCCTGGACCTGGAATTCACTCTGTAGTCCCAGGCTGGCCTCGAACTCACAGCAATCTTCCTACCTCTGCCTCACGAGTGCTGGGATTAAAGGTGTGCACAATCACACCTGGCAAAACCCACGATTTTATTATAAAAAATGAATAAAAATGGGCTGGAGAGATGGCCCAGCGGTTAAGGCGCTTGCCTCCAGTGCCTAAGACCCAGGTTCAATTCCCCAGGACCCACATAAGCCCAGATGCACAAGGTTGTGGCCCTGGTGCTCTCTCTCTCTCTCTCTCTCTCTCTCTCTGTGTGTGTGTGTGTGTGTGTGTGTGTGTGTGTATGCATCTCTCTGCTTGCAAATAAATAAAATATATTTTTAAAAATATTTTATTTCTTCATTTTCAAGCAGAGAGATACACACATACAGAGAGAGAGAGAGAGAGAGAGAGAGAG
>PVHP010051410.1:0-11460 GCA_004024765.1 Zapus hudsonius | reverse complement strand
GGAACTCCTTGAGTCGTTCCCCATTGATAATGATCTGTGCTTTAGGAGATTTGTAAATTGACTTTATTAAATTGAGAAATAGGCCATCTATGCCTATTCTTTCGAGAGCTTTGAACATGAAGGGGTGTTGAATTTTGTCAAAGGCCTTCTCCGCATCTATTGAGATAACCATGTGGTTTTTGTGTTTGAGCCGATTAATATGGTGTATCACATTTATCGACTTGCGTATGTTGAACTATCCCTGCATCTCTGCGATCAAGACAATTTGGTCAGGGTAGATAATATTTTTGATGTAGCATTGTATCTGGTTTGCTAGGACATTGTTCAGGGTTTTTGCATCTAAGTTCATCAGAGATATGGGTCTATAGTTCTCTTTTCTTGTTGCATCCTTGCATGGTTTGGGGATTAGGGCAATGGAAGCTTCATAGAAGGTGTTTGGAAGCCTTCCCTCTTTTTCTATGCTTCTAACAAGCTTCAGAAATAGTGGTTTCAGCTCTGTGCTGAAGACTTGGTAGAATTCAGCTGAGAAACCATCTGGTCCTGGGCTTTTCCTTTTGGGAAGGTTTTTGATTACATCTTCAATCTCAGCAGATGTGATAGGTTTATTTAGTGCTTTTATCTGTTCTGGTTTAAGCTTTGGCAGTTGGTAGGTGTCCAAAAACCTGTCCATTTCTTCCAGATTCTCTAATTTTGTGGAGTAGAGGTTTTGGAAGTATGACCTGATGATTCTCCCAATGTCTTTGGGATCTGTTGTGATCTCACCATTGTCCTTTCTAATTTTTTTGATTTGGGCTTTCTCATTTCTTTGTTTGATTAGGTTGCCCAGAAGTTTGTCAATCTTATTAACTTTTTAAAAGAACCAACTCTTTGATTTATCTATATTTTATTTGTTTTCTTTATTTCCAATTCATTAATCTCAGCTCTGATTTTAATTATTTCCTTTCGTCTTGAGCTCCTTAGGTTTGATTTTTCCATCTGTTCCAATGCTTTTAGGTGGGTGGTTAGGCTATTGATTTGAGACCTCTCTGTCTTTGATATGAGGGCATTAAGCACGATAAACTTTCCCCTCAGGACTGCCTTCATTGTTTCCCATAAGTTCTGATATGATATGTTATTGTCATCATTTAATATTAGGAAATTCTGAATTTCCTGTTTTATTTCTTAGATGACCCAATCATTTTTTTAGGAGCACATTATTCAGGTGCCAGTACTTTGTCTATTTTCTAAATCCTGTTCCATTGTTAGCTTCTACCTTTAATGCACTGTGGTCTGATATGATGCAAGGAACTACCGCGATCTTCCTGAATTTGTTTAGGGAAGATTTGTGACATAAGATGTGATCAATTTTAGAAAAGGTCCCATGTGCTGCTGAAAAGAATGTATATTCTGTGTCTTTGGGGTAGAACGTTCTGTAAATATCTGTTATCCTCAGCTGGTCAATGGTGTCATTAAGCTCTGTTATGTCCCTGCTAATCTTCTGTTTGGTTGATCTGTCTAGAGCTGATAAAGGTGTATTAAAGTCTCCTACTATGATGAAATTAGAGTCTATTTATGCTTTAGTTTTGAGTAGGGTTTTCTTTATGAACTGTGTTACACCCAAATTTGGTGCATATATGTTGATGATGGTGACATCTTCCTGTTGGATCCTTCCTTTGATAAGTAAGAAGTGACCATCATTATCCTTTTTAATTGATTTTGGTATAAAGTCTATTTGTCAGAGATTAGTGTAGCCACACCTGCTTTCTTTTTACTTCCACATGCCTGATAAACTGTTTTCCATCCATTTACTCTAAGAAGGTTTCTGTCTTTAGAGGTAAGGTGTGTTTCCTGAAGACAGCAGATGGATGGGTCCATTGTTCTGATCTACCCTCCAAGTCTGTGTCTTTTTATAAGGGAGTTAAATCCATTTATATTCAGTGATATAACTGTGAGGTTTGCTCTGAGCCCTGACATGATGAAGGGATAACAAGGGTTTTGTCTGTGCTGCTGTCATTAGGACACTGACTGTGATTGTCGTGTCTGATCTCTGCTACTCTTCTGAGGAAGATTTCTTGTTTCTTCCGTATGGGATATCTCTTGCAAGATCTTCTGAAACTGTGGCTTCGTTTTGAAATAGTCATAGAGCTGTTTTACTTCATGAAACATTTTCACTTCTTCATCTATCAGGAGGGATAACTTTTCTGGGTACCGTAGTCTAGGTTGAAATCCATACTTCTTTAGGCCCTGAAAAGCATTATTCCAAGCTCTTCTAGCTTTCATGGTTTCTAATGAGAAATCTGAGGTAAGTCTAATGGCTTTTCCTCTGTAATTTATGGTTTGCTTTCCTCTAGCAGCTTTGAGTATTTTCTCTTTGTTTTCTATGTTAGGCATCTTAATTAAAATGTATCTTGGAGAATTCTTCTTCATGTCAAGTCTGTTTGGGGTCCTCTGGTCCCCTTGAAAGTTGAGTGGACTTTCTCTTGTTAGATAGGGAAAGTTTTCTTGAATAATTCTGTTGAAGATATTTCCTATGCCCTTAGCCTGGGCTTCTTCTCCCTCTGGCATCCCCATGATTCTAATATTGGTCCTCTTTATTGTATCCCATAGATCCCTCAAATTGTGCTCACTTGATTTCTTGAATTTATTGAAACTTATGACATCCTTATTAATTCCTTCTGATTTGTCTTCTACTTCTGAATGTCTGTCCTCCAGATTTTCAACCCTGGGACTGAATGATTCAAGGGAGGTTTTTAATATTTCTTTTTCATTATTGGTTTCTGCTATAATTTTATTTATAGTCTCCAATTCCTTGGTGAGATCCAATTTCCAATCTATTTTTGGTTTTGCTTGGGATTCCTGATAATCATTTTTAAGTTTTCTTAAGTCCTCATCAAATTTAATCAATTGATTGTCCAGCTCTTCTCTTAGTTGATTAATCTTTAATTCACTTAATGTATTTCTGAATTCGTTCATATTTCTCTCCATCAAATTCAGTCTGTAGTCTATGCTTGAGTAAGAATGCTTCATCTCATTCATATCTTTTCTCATAATTTCCATATCAGCCCTTAACTGCATCATATTTGCATTGCTGTTGTGGTTAGGAGTCATATTATTCTCTCTCTGCAATTGTGTATGAGCTACTTCCACTTCCTTGCCACTTTTGTGTTCCATAATAGGACTAGGGGCCCTGATTTGGGAAATTACGTTTTTCCTTTGGTTTCTGCCCATGTCCAGAGAGGGTAGTGGGACTCATGTAACCTGAGGAGTCCTATTCAGCCCGCTTTACTTCCTGGCAGTAGCACTTGATCCCTGGTACACATGGAGACCGCCTGTGCCTTTCTGGAATGTACCCATCTGATGAACCGGCCTCTGCCAATGTCCCCAGGTGTCTGCCTGCTGACTGGCCCCGGAACCAAGGTACTGCTCACGTCTGCCTGTGTATGTGGGGTGGGGGGTCGTCCAGAGGATTATGTCTGAGGAACGGGTGCTCCCGTGAGGGAAGCCACTCAATTGGTGCCAAGGACCTGGAAATCACCATAAGGGGACAAAGGCTGGAGCCTGAGGTGCACAGGGCCCAGCTTCTCGCTCCTCTGCAGAGCCAAGAGTAGCCGGGGAACCCCGCAGTGGTCCCGAACCTGAAGAGAGGCTGGGCAGGCCCGTGGACAGGCCCGGCCGTGACCCGGTGCCTGGATCCCAGTCAGGCCACCAAACCTCCGCGGAGAGACAACCCCTACCCTCTCAGACTGTGGAGGGGACCATGTTTGAGGACTGGGTGCTTCCGTGTGGGAAGCCACTCAATTGGTGCCAAGGACCCGTAACCTGCCACAAGGGGACAAAGGCGGGAGCCCGGGGTTCACAAGGCCCAGCCAGCTCTGTGCTCCCCTGCAGAGCTGAGAACAGCTGGGGAACCCTGCGGTGGTCCCGAAGCCGAGGAGAAGCCATGACCCGGGGCCTGGATCCCAGTCAGGCAACAAAACTTCTGTGGAGAGACAGCTCCTCCCCTCTCAGACAGCACCCTTCCGAATCAGCCTCCGCCAAGATTCCCAGGTATCTGCCTCAGGTCTGGCCCCAATACCTAGCTAGTTTAACTTGCCCAAGGCTTGCATCTGCCCATGTATTTTGGGGGGTCATGGAAATAAGCACGTCCGAGGATCGGGTGCTCCCATGAGGGTAAGCAGCTCAATTGGCGGCGCTAAGAACCCGCCACGAGGGGATAATGGCGGGAGCTAGTGGGTGGGGAGGGCTCGGCACTCTGCTCCACAGAGGAGCAGAGAGCTGCTGGTGAATCCCGTCTGCTCCGGCCCACAGGATGGAGAGGGAGGGAATGCCTGAACTCAGGTCTGGCCGGTGTCCAAATGCCTGGATACCAGCTGAAGAGATCAAGCCTTTCCGGAGAGTCCTGGCGACAGTGTTACTCGTCCACCATCTTGTTCTGCCCCCTGTCTCCTCCTTATAAGGAAGTTGAGGCAAAGTCTGAGGGCCCCTATAATTCTTTGCAATCCTGAACACTCCAGCCCCCAGGCAGGCCACAGCTATCCCCTGATATTAGCAGGCAATTCAAGGCCTAAACTTAGTCCAGCTGCAATAACATACCTAAGTAATAAGGTTACATTTCCTCAATTCTATACATGTCCATGTATAGTCACATAGCCCCCTCAATCTATCTATGCAATATAGGTATCCAAAGAATACTGGCCCCTGCCAATCTCCTTGCTTCCTATGCTTCTACCTCTGACTTTCCTCTATATAAGCAACTGCTGTCTATACAATAAAATGAGAATTGCCCACTGCCGCATTCTCCTGAGAGTCCTCATCTCTCATTCGGCTCACAGCTATTCCAAGCCTCTGCTCACCCAGCCCTGTGGGTGAACAGGGAGTTGATGCACGCTGCAACTCCCTAATTAACCCACGGACCCAGATCCATCTATCTATCTATCTATCTATCTATCTATCTATCTATCTATCTATCTATCTATCTATCATCTATCCAGCATTTATCTATCACTGTTTATTTGTCTGGGGCATAGATGAGAAAGTGACCTATCCTTCTATCAGAGTCACACTGCAATTGTGGGCAAGATAGCTATTTTCTGTCTCTCCTCCTCAACCCTTTTCTGTCTCTTTATAGAACAATTAAAAAAATCCAGACTTTCTGCTGTGTGCTGATCCCAGAAAAAAGAACAATAAGAAGTCTCAGTGGACTAACCAGTGCTGGACACAGAGAAGTAGCCTGGAAGGTTCTGCAGTCTGCATTGCTAGTCTACCATGTATGTCTTGGACAGCAGTGGAATTTCCATCAGTGAGGCATGAGTCCAAGAGGTTGTTGATTGTTGACTTGGCCACCATGGAATCATGTAAATCCTCCATTCTCTGGCTTACATGTTTCACAAGAAAGGTAAACTGCATAGATGTGTCTGTATTTGTGATTGTGGCAGTTTAGGAGCTTTCAGCTCTGTTTGCCTTTACCAATAACTATATAAGACATTGCTCAGTAGTTGGGTGGATTGGATTAGCAAAATTCATATATATATATATATATATATGCTACAACCCTTTTCCCCTCTCTCTTATGGCCTCTACTGATTCCCTTCTTTACAGCTAGTCCCTCTCTCTCTCTCTCTCTCTCTCTCTATATATATATATATATATATATATATATGCATTAATATCATAGTATCCCATTCACCTCACTTCTCTTTCTTTTTCCTATGCTACCTATTCCTTTCTCGATTCCCTTTATCCCTCCAAACTGTCCCTCTACTAATTTTATTTGAGGTAGGGTCTCACTCTAGCCCAGGATGACCTGGAATTCACTATGTACTCCCTAGATGTCCCCAAACTCACAGTGATCCTACTACCTCAGCCTCCCAAGTACTATGAATAAATTTTGCACCACCATACCTGTCCCTCTACTATTTTTAATTGATTATGAATTTTATTGTATGACTCTATTGGGGGCTGGTCATATTCCCATCAGTTTATAGAGCCAGGAGAACCTGGCTGAATACTAGTCTATCCATGGTACCCTGTCACAAGGACTGATCCAGACGAACCATGGAGGAGGTTATCCAGTGGATTGGGGGGGGAGAGCAGCAGGGAATTTGGGATAACAACTCATTGTTTGCCCACTAAATATTGTAACTCATTATGGACAATAACAAAAAATAAAAAATAAAAGCTTAACAGTAATGTGTAAAAAAAAAAAAGAAAACCAACAACATTCGTTGCTGGGAGGATGCAGGGAAAAAGGAACCCTCATTCACAGCTGGTGGGATTGCAAACTCGTTCAACCGCTATGGAAAGCAGTGTGGAGACTCCTAGACAGAATGCACATAGAACTGCCAATGGACCCAGCTATCCGTCTACTAGGCATATACCCACAATATGTCACATCTCGATGCAGAAACTTTTGTACAACTATATTTATAGCAGCTCAATTCATAATAGCCAAGAATTGAAATCACCCAAATGCCCATCCATGGAGGAATGGACAGCGAAACTGTGGTGTATTTAGACGATGGAATTCTACTCAGTTGAAAGGAAAAAGGACATATCAAAATTTAGGAAAAAAATGGCCTGACTTTGAGCAGATCTTACTAAGTGAAGACTCAAAAGGACAGGTAATCAAACGCTACATATTCTCCCTCATATGTGGTCATTAACCAGGATAACTGTAAACTGTATGCAGAATAGTAGAATGAATTGAGAAGTTATGAATGAGTAAGGGATGGGGGGAGGGGAGCGGCTTAAGCATGAGGCTAAACCAAATTAGGTTCAAAAACATAAAATCCTCAGGAGCATACTGTAATCTATTGAGCAAGTAGTGGGCGTCGAATGGCAAGAGGGGCCATGAGTAGTAGGGGAGAGAGTCTAAGCCTGTGAAAAATTGGTCAGTCTGACAACCCCTGTTCCCAGTCATCGGTTCCTTCCCTCACTGAGCTGTTGACCAAAGTGACCCATGAGGTCCCCCAAAAAAAGACAGAATTCTGTCACAGCCCTTGAATGCCCTCCCAAGGCCTGAAGCAAAATCCTGTAGCTGAAGAAACCCTCTTGCTGAGGGAACTATAGAATGCCATTGATCAGCATCGAGAGACCCTTCAAGGTCCGGAATGCTAACCAGCCCCCACATGGTAATTAGTGTATTGCTGGAAGGCACTGCACAAGCTGCCAGGGGAATCTGATCAATGATAGCTGGAGTAAACAGAGACCACTGGCATGAAACAGTCTGGGGTCATGAACAGGCTGACAATACCTCCTATTGGGAGAGAACAGCAAACCAAGAAAGGAGCACTCCTGCAATGGAGGAGCCTGGGCCTGGCGGAGACAATCAACAGCTTTTAAATTTGGCCAAATATTCCACTTAGTGAGAGGAAGCCTGTAGGACCCAGCCTGGCTGTATATCTGAGAGCTAAGTTTTAATATGCATCCGGATGAGAGCATGGTAGCTCATGCCTTTGTTCCTAGAACACCTGTGCCCCCCAGGAGGCAGAGGGGATGGCTGAAGGCCCTAAATCCTGTTTACAAGTGCTAATAGGTTTTACTCCTGCTGGCTGGGTTTCAATACCTGTGTTCCTGTTTACAGAGCCCCCTTTGTGTAAGAGATAAGGCAATGCAACCCATCCCTAGATTGTATATAAGGTTGGATGTGAAAATAAAGTTTTGAGATCTGCTTGGACACTTCTCCCGGCTGCATGTGATTGTCCAGCCGCCCCGCTCACCTTTCCTCGATTGAGCCAGGTCTCCTGCTGGCCAGAGAGACAGGCTCATTTAGCAGGGGGCCAGGGACCCGTGTGGTAACCTGGAGAAGTACCCGACATCTGGCGCCCGAACACGGACTTGAAGTCTGGTAATCTCGCTGCTTCTCCCAGTTCTATACTTGTCTGTTTTGTCCATCTGAGTTTCCAGGGGAGCCCCCTGCTCATTGAGTGCCCATTGGAATCTAGGTGAGTGAGACCCACATTTGGCCAATGGGTAATGCAATACGCAAGTCAGGACCCAGCGCTCAGGGCGCTGTGCTTATGGCAAAAGATTGGGTCTGGAGGTCTGAGACACAGACCACAGACCCACGAAATAGTAAAAGTCACAGGACCCAGTGCTCAGAGCGCTGTTCTTATGTCAGGAGATGGGCTTGGAGGTCTGAGACACAGTCCAAAGCCCCAGGAAAGGCACAAATAATGCTAATAAGGCCTGCATTAATAGTGTCCTAGCAAGGATTGGTCATGTATAAATATTTAGGTTTATTTAAGCTTACTTAGACTTAATTTAAATTAATTTATACGGCTTTTTCTCTGTCTATACAGATGTAAAAGTGAGTTAAGCCTTATGGCGCATGCAATGCCTCTCATACTTATGGATTTGATACAAGAAAGTCTCCGGTTTGGGTTATATGTCTGCTATTTTCTCATATTTAGAAAATATGCCACAGAAGTGATATCTTTCAGCCAGTCAGAAATCCAGAAATCCAGGTGCAGGACCCCTGGGGCTGAATAACAATGGTCACTCAGGGCTAACCCCAGGGAGTACAGCCTCTTGTTTGTAGGAGACCAGCAACTTGAGAAATTGATTTTTGCCTTTATGATTTTGAGTTTTGCCTCTCTTTTGGTTATTGGTCTTTGTTGCCTATAGAATAAGGAATCCGATATGGCCATGAGGCCTTTCCCCAAGAGATGGCTGAGACCCCATGGGACTTTAAGGGAAGGCTCTGCAGGCTGAATTCAATTGATTTGATTTCTGGTCAATTTGTGATTGATTTGGTTTCTGGTCAATTTGTGATTGATTTGATTTCTGGTCAATTTATATGCTTACTGGTATAAGAAATTCCTTCTTCTGGGTTACTCAAGGGCACCTGTCTAATGTACAATGTTCTAATTTTAGCTATGCCACAGACTTATTATTTTCTTTCAGTCTACCTCAATCAGTTTTAAAAATTCTATGAAGTTTGATTTGTCAGAGATATTCAAA
This sequence comes from Zapus hudsonius, assembly GCA_004024765.1. Classification (NCBI taxonomy): domain Eukaryota; kingdom Metazoa; phylum Chordata; class Mammalia; order Rodentia; family Dipodidae; genus Zapus; species Zapus hudsonius. The sequence goes on along the minus strand of PVHP010051410.1, from coordinate 2,520 downwards.
AGTTATCAAGGTAGCAAAAATTTTCCAGATATAATAAAGGTATTGTGTTTTGCCTAAATGTATACATAATATTAAAGATATGGGTTGTCAATTTTCTTAAAACTACATTCACTGAGACATTACATAAAAATGTCTAATTTCCTATTAATAAGGATGTCCAATTCTTATTACTTATTTTATATAATTTAATAGTTAAGTCAGATTGGTATTTCTCTAAATTCTATATAAGGCAAATATGTGTTAGATGCCAATTGTATAAAAGCCATCTATACGTACTGGTTCTCAATCTTGGACTAAACAATAATAGAAAAATCAAGCTATTATTGTGCTCAATCTGACTCTGTATTCAAAAGAGCTCATTGGATACAGACCCAGAAACAGACATTTCCAATACTTCCTCATAAACTGGTCTGGCCAACTGGTTTATTGATGAATGTAAGGGAAATATTACGAGGAGATTTGTGTCCTCTTTGTGATGCTAGAGTCCATGATTGTATGGGTAAACTGAGTCAAAAAAAAACATAAGGTTTCTTTTCTCATCTATTGCTAAATGGTTAGAGACATTTTCTGTTGTAAGTACTATATGTTTTCTGCTTGCTTATAAATAAAAAAGAGGGGGAGAATGCCCCTAGAAAGTGTCTTACTTATAGGTCTATGTTAAGGATCAGGCAGTTCAATGATTAGAGATACTCTTTAATAGTTATACTCATTTGGCAAGTACAAATTTCTATATATAATGGTTGCTAAAGATATTTGCTTAGTCTCAATAAAAAATTAATTTTGGGGTTTTACAAAAAGACTAGTCATAGCAAGTTTTAAAAGAAGTGAGTGCCACAGGCCAGCTTTAAATATCACTCCAGTTATAGCTATTGGCTCAGTGACTAGGTTGTTTGGGGGTTAAGAAATACACAAAAAGAACTCTTAAGGTACTCACCCAGGCTAACTATATTTCTTTGTCAGTATATAATTTATTGAAAAATTAAAATTGTAAGATAAAGGTTACTTACTGGTATTAATTTCCTAAAATAGGTTCTCACATCTAAAAATATTGTGGGTTTAAATGGTTTCTATTTGTTTATGCTAATGCTATCAAATGGTCATCATTGGACTTATGCAACTTAAGGATTAATTTCAGCCATTGTGGCTTCTATCTTCCTATTAGGTAAATAGGTTGAAGGAACTTAAGCTTTTATATAATTTCTGTCATCGATAAGACATAATTTCTTACGTTTATCATTACTATATATCAGGTTAATTAAGGCCTAATGTTAAGCTAACAACATTGGTTGTCACATGTTTTCTTTTTCAAAATCAGATTGATATTAGAAATCAGCTGTTCTGATTTAACAGGACTGGACTCTGCTTCATTGTGGATAATCACAGAGTCTCCATCTAAGATATTATTTCAACAATTGTCTTATTTGGTGTATTTAAACTAACTCTTTAAGACATTCCCTACTCCAGGGTACAAGTTCAGACATCTGAGGAAAACTATTTCAGCCTCTACACTTTGAGTTTCCAAACCCTCCTGAATAATTGGTATGTTTTCCAACATAGATGCTGTCTTTCTAGACTGTTCTTGATCTGGTGACTTCCAGGTTAGATCTCTATATTTGGACTTAGTGCTGAAAATGCTTCAAAACTATGTTTGTCTATAGTAACACTTGTGCTGTTATTAAAATAAAATGCTATATCTATTTCTCTTGATACCTAATAATATATGTCTTATGCTTTGCAAGCCATCCAGAAACCATTTCAGATTATGTCAGATGCTTCGATGCCATTCAGTAAACAATTCTGGGGATGGATCTGAGTTTCTACGGTGGACAGCAACCTAACAGTGAACCACTCTCCACTGGACACCCTATAAGGAACACTCCCCACGTCTGAGGAAGTCACCCTACCTCCTGCCTCACAATGTGAGACGGGACAAAATCTTGGCAATGTATAATTTGGCTAATGGGTCTCTCTCTCTTGGGCCTTAGATAGGGACCCTCCCCTCTCTGAGGAATACCCCCAGTTGCCTTAACTTCGTGTCCTATTCAGCAGGAAAAAGACCAGAGAGAGATTTCTTCGTCCCCATTTCCCAATAGCAATTGGGGTATCCTCAAGAGGGGGGGAATTATATAAGTTTAGGAGTGAGACCCCACACAAGGTTGCCAAGGACCTTGGAGAGGATTTGGCTATGTCTTTGCTATTGGGGAGACCTGCCCACATGAATAATCGCTTGCGGATGATACCCGCAAAGCAAGACATTTGTGCTTCTTTACAGGAATGTGGGGACTCTTGAAGATGCAAGATGCCTCCCATATCTTCTAAAGGTTCAGAGTGCAGTCATCTTTACAACCGACAGGACTTGAAGCAGCTGCTCCCAAATCTATGCATCCAGAATGACACCCTGCCCCCACAGAAGCCGCTGCTGCAGCTAAATAGCACCCTGTCCCCATAGGCCATCGCCCCCACTCTGCTGAGAAGGACAAGAAACAGCTACCCTGGCCTTTGCCCTGAGATTGCTGGAGC
>PVHP010051409.1:0-11460 GCA_004024765.1 Zapus hudsonius | reverse complement strand
ACTGTTCTTTTGCTTGTGAAACCACAAAAAGAACTCTTAAGGTACTCACCCAGGCTAACTATATTTCTTTGTCAGTAAAAGCATTGTGGGTTTAAATGGTTTCTATTTGTTCATGCTAATGCTATCAAATGGTCATCATTGGACTTATGCAACTTAAGGTTTAATTTAAGCCATTGTGGCTTCTATCCTCCTATTAGGTTAATAGGTTGAAGGAACTTAAGCTTTTATATAATTTCTGTCATGGATAAGACATAATTGTCTTATGTTTATAAGAATCATTACCATATATCAGGTTAATTAAGGCCTAATGTTAAGCTAACAACATTGGTTGTCACATGTTTTCTTTTTCAAAATCAGATTGATATTAGAATTCAGCTGTTCTGATTTAACAAGACTGGACTCTGCTTCATTGTGGATGATCACAGAGTCTCCATCTAAGATATTAGTTCAACAATTGTCTCATTTTGTGTATTTAAACTAACTCTTTAAGACATTCCCTACTCTAGGGTACAAGTTCAGACATCTGAGGAAAACTATTTCAGCCTCTACACTGAGTTTCCAAACCCTCCTGAATAATTGGTATGTTTTCAAACATAGAAACTGTCTTTCTAGACTGCTCTGGATCTGGTGACTTCCAGGTTAGATCTCAATATTTGGACTTATTTCTGAAAATGCTTCAAAAACTACGTTTGTCTATAGTAACACTTGTGCTGTTATTGAAATAAAATGCTATATCTGTTTCTCTTGATAACTATTAATATATGTCTTATGTTTTGCAAGCCATATAGGAACCATCTCAGACCATATCAGATGCTATGATGCCATTCAGTAAACAATTCCAGGGATGGATTTGAGTTTCCACGGTGGACAGCAACCTAACAGTGAACCACTCCCCACGTCTGGGGGAGTCACCCTACCTCCTGCCTCATAATGTGAGACAGGACAAAATCTTGGCAATGTGTAATATAGCTAATGGGTCTCTTTCTCTATTGGGCCTTAGCTAGGGACCCTCCCCTCTCTGAGGGATACCCCCAGTTGCCTTAACTTCGTGTCCTATTCAGCAGGAAAAAGACCAGAGAGAGATTTCTTCGTCTCCATTTCCCAACAGCAGTTGGGGTATCCTCAAGAGAGGGGGGAATTATATAAGTTTAGGAGTGAGACCCCAAAAAGGTTGCCAAGGACCTGGGAGAAGATTTGGCTGTGTCTTTCCTATTGGGGAGACCTGCCCCACATGAATAATCGCTTGCAGATGATACCCGCAAAGCAAGACATTTGTGATTCTTTACAGGAATGTGGGGACCCTTGAGGATACAAGCTGCCTCCCATGTCTTCTAAAGGTCCAGAATGCAGTCATCTTTACAACCGACAAGACTTGAAGCAGCTGCTCCCAAATCTATGCAGCCAGAATGATGCCCTGCCCCCACAGAAGCCACTGCTGCAGCTAAATGGCACCCTGCCCCCACAGGCCATCGCCCCTCTCTGCTGAGAAGGACAAGAAACAGCTACCCTGGCCTTTGCCCTGAGACTTGATATTGCTGGAGCAGAGATGGACATTAACAGAGTCTAATCAAAACTCCCTTCAAGCAACTCTTAAAATCTTTGTGTGGAGTGGTCCTCCAAATTAGATAAGGACTAAATGTATTATGTTATTTCTTGGGAATGAAAAAGTTCTATACTATGTTTTATGTTATTTCTTGGGGGGGTGAGAAAGTATTATACTATGTTCTATGTTATTCCTTAGGGGCTAAAATATTATATTCTATGTTATATTATTTCTTAAGGTAGGGGGACTAAAGAAATATTGTGCTTTTGTATTATGCTTTTATTAATCATACAGGAGTTAATGTAGATTCCCTTAAAAAGTTCAAACAGAACTTAAACCAGCAAAGGAGCTCAGAGAGCAGAATAAAGCCTCCTCAATCTTGGTTCATACAGTCTCTGTGGCTAGGCTAATTGCTTTTAAGTCAATGAGATACAGCTCATGGCATTGAGGTCCAGATATTGTCTGCCCAACAATAATTTTCTCTCAGGATATGAGGGGCCCACTTTGGAGTCTCGCTCCTTGTTCTGGAGTCTGAGGGGTTCTGTTTAGAGCTAAACTCCCCCACAATTATGACAAGTATGAGGTGGTCCCAGAGTGTGTGGCCAAACTCTCCTGCTTACAAGCAAACAGAAAAGAGTGAGTTGTTGGACCCAGCCTGGCTGCATATCTGAGAGCTAAGTTTTAATGTGCATCCGGATGTTAGCCTGAATGGTAGCTCATGCCTTAGTTCCTAGCACACCTGTGCCCCCAGGAGGCAGGGGGGATGGCTGACAGCCCTAAATCCTGTTTACAAGTGCTAATAGGTTTTACTCCTGCTGCCTGAGTTTTTGTAGCTGTGTTCCTTTTTACTGAGCCCCCTTTGTGTAAGAGATAAGGCAATGCAACACATCCCTAGATTGTATAAAAGGTTGGATGTGAAAATAAAGTTTTGAGATCTGCTTGGACACCTCCCAGCTGCGTGTGATTGTCAAGCCGCTGTGCTCACCTTTCCTTGATTGAGCCAGGTCTCCTGCTGGTCAGAGAGACAGGCTCTTTTAGCAGGGGGCCAGGGATCCATGCGGTAACATCTGGAGAAGCACCCGACAACCTTCATGTATATGATATGTTCTTCTGTGGCACTATGTGAACTGCCAAGTCACAGTGGTTTACAGCAGCAAAGGTTAGCTCTCCCAAATGTTATCATAGGTTTTTGCATATAGCAATGGCATGTTATATGTCATTGCTTACTCTGCCCCATGCCATGTCCATTCTGGAAGCCAGATTGTGGGAGAAGTCATTGGTGGCAAAATGACCACTGAACACTAGACATAGTTATTGAGAGGAATAAAATAAAAGAAAATAACATGTTCACTTTCAAAGTTTCTGTTTGGAGGTGATTTTTGCAGTTTCCTTCTATTCTCTTGTTGGCTGATGTAAGCCTCATGGCCTTCCTGATGTTCCACAGAGTGAAAATTTCTAGGTCTTCTATGGGGTGAAACATTGGAGAAAGGAATACCGAATATAATTGTCTACACTTAAAATTTCTTCTATGTGCATAACAGTCATCCTGTTTCACAAATTTCTCCTCTTTTAGTGAAAATATTGGCCATGAGGACAAAGCAGATGTTTAAAATTCACATTAAGGAACAATGAAACCATGGCATACCACTTTAATTACTCATTGAGCAGGTATTTACTATTTTCTTCTATGTGTTAGGCATTAGGTGAATTCAAGGCAATTCTTTGGCTATAGGAAGATTCAGTTAAACCATCACCTAGAATATGGTGTTAATCCATGTGTTAATGAAATGATTGAGTAGAGCTGGAGAATTGAACATAGACTCGGGAAAATATGTATGAGTGATGTGACATTTGAAAAGGGAGAAAAAAGAAAGGAAACAGTAAACTATAGTTAACAGTGAAGCAGAAAAGCATCCTCAGTGTGACTTGAAAAAAGACTACTTCCAGCTAAGACAATTTCTACTCAACATTGAGATAAAATAAAGAAATCAAAGGTACAAGATTTCAAAAGTGTGAAACAAAACTTTTGTGTATGACATAATCATTGTTGATATTATGATTACATAGATACTCAAAAACAATTTATAATAAATTATTACAGCATATAAGTGAATATAGAAATATGTCTATAAGAAATCAATATATAAAAGAAATTGAATTGCTATGTAACATTATTAAACTCTTAGAAAATAAAATTTAATGAAGTTTTACCCCAAGTGACAGAATAAAAACATTAGGAACTTAGGAATAAATATAACCAGAAATGCTCAAGAACTACATAGGAAAATATATAAAACTTCAGGTTTTTTTTTTAATTAAAGAAGACTTATATATACAAATGGATGCATTTTGCTTAAGTGGTGGTAGATTCAAAATTATAATGTTATTTCTTGTAAAGTTGATACAGAGATTCAGTACAATCCCAGTAAAATCTCAACTGTTTTTTTTTTCTGGGAATTGGCCAAACTAAATGTAAATTTAAGTGATCATGATAGGGTCAAATTTGCTACCAAGCTAGTGGTCATTAATGGCAAACAGCACTATGAACCCAAGTGAGGCTAGGGTAGAAACATGCCCCAGGCATGTGACATTACTGTAGCCATCAGCAGTCACAGTGAGATCACCTTATTGACTTGGTGCAAGGAGACATAAAAAGATGTTGGGGCTGGAGAGATGGCTCAGCTCTTAAGGCACTTGCCTGCAAAGCCTAATGACTTGGATTTGATTCCTCAGTACCCACATAAAGCCAGATGCACAAAGTGGCACATACACCTGGAGTTCATTTGCAGTGGCAGGAGGTCCTAGTGCACCCATTCTCAATCTTTCTCTCTTTCTGCTTGAAAACAAGTAAATAAAACATTTTTAAAAAGAAGTTGGCTAAAACTAAAGGAGCTATTTAAGTAAAGAGAAGGAACACACTGTTTTTAAGACGTCTACTTCTTGAAGGAAAGATATTGGGAAGGATGGATGGAAGCCATTTTTGTCTTTTGTAGGTTGGAATCATTTTGACCCACTGTTTCATAAAGACCAGAAGAGTGCATGGAGGAAGCTACTGATGGAAAAAGGATGAGGCATGATTTTTTTCCATGACTTTTCTTGTCACAGAGAGAGCTTTTTGGTGCCCACTCATTAGTAAGGTAGCACACAACTTGTGGTATATGGTGCCTGTGCTGGGAAGGCTATGGGGAATGATTAATGAGGCACAAGTGAGCCAAGTCTTTTGAGTGCAGAGAGATATTGCATGAGGCCTATATTTTACCAGTGTCACCTCAGATAGGCACTGATGACAGAGTAAAGAAACAATCTCACCCAAGTACAGCATAGCGGACAGATGAGTTTATTGGGCTTTATAAATAAGCATGGGTGAGGGATCACTTATGGAAGTATGGGATACTCAAAGTCAGCTGTATCACCAAAAAAAGCCCCACTTCAGCTTGGGTGATCACTCACATAAGTTGCATCATCAAAGTTTACTGTCCAATTTGCAGGCAGTTCCGTTGAGAGTCTTCTGTCCCCTGGTGGTTGTTTACCGCTTACTAACTGGAAAACTGGCCAAACTAACTGTACATTTATAAGAGAACATAAAGAGCCTTATATATGCTTACATAACCTGGGGTAGGAGTGTTGATAGGTTCTTCCTCCCTCTAGGAGGAATAGTTTCATCTGCATGATATAGCTACACAACAGGGGCAAATATTGGGTTAATGGTTGTGGTAGTATTGAATGTCCCACAATAGAATTTATTATAATTGTGTTTATTAAATTGTTAATTGTCTCCAGGCTTCTGGCTGAAGGAAGTGTCACTTTGGCCTAGCCTCCTGGGGACTGACCCTTTCTAAATTGAATGCGAAATGCTAGGGATACATATGCAAAAGAAAAGACTGAACCCCAGGTCTGGCAGTTCTGCATTTTGTGTATTACAGTGTTACAATGTGCTTGCTTGCTTGAGGTGCTGGTGGTGGGTTCTCTGACTCTGCTTGGATCTGTGAAAGGGAGCCAACCTTTCCTTAACTTCCCCTGGGTCTTTTCCTTCAATAAATACTTTCCTCTCCAAAATTGTGCCTGGTTTGGAGATTCATCCCAGCAACGTGTGGCTGACTATGACCATGGTCTTTGAGAAAATGGAAATGTATGGGACCCAGCATGTAAACATGGAATTGTACTGGGGGAAAAGGAGGCTCATTTCTTCTGATACAGTAAGAAAGAGAATGAGAGTGATGGTGTTGGAGCAGGAGGTTGGTATTGATGAAATTTTCACTTGCTGCTCTATGTTGTCAACGAAGTAAGAGGAACAATGGATGACTAATAAGAGGGCTGATGGAAAAAGTAATATACGATGCTTTGGGGAAAGACTTTCAAACATTCACCCAGAAACTGAGGTCACGGCTGGAGAGAGGTGCTTGCTTGCAAAGCCTGCTGGCCCATGCTCAGTTCCCCAGTGCCCATGCCTCTGGAGTTTGTTTGCAGTGTCAAGAGACCCTTGCACACTCATTCTTTCTCTTTTTTTCTCCCCTCACAACAAAATAAAATATTTTTTTTTCAGAAAAGAAACCGAGATCAGCATCTTCTCAGTGTCACAGAGAGCCCCACTGCAGCTGAAGTCATTGATGTGTAAGCCAGGGCTTGGGAATTAGTGTCTAATAAATAATAATGATTAAAATAAGGGCATGACTCATTTCAGGTCAGTGACTATTTATTTGCTTTGTCTTATTAAGTAGTATATATAGATTGGCCTCAAACTCCTGGGCTCAAGTGATCTTCTTACTTCAGCACTGGGACTAACAGGCCTGGCTACAATTCTTACACCTCAACTCTTCCCAGAACCCAGTAGGGAGATACCATTCTGATCATTTCATGGAAGTAAAGAAATGCGACATGCCCAGGATCTCACAGCTAGCAAACAGTGGGGCTGTAAAAAAAAAAATAAAAAATAAAAATAAAAAATAAAAAAATCCTCAGCTATCTGGATCCCAAGCCCATAAACTTAAATGCTCTGCTAAGTTCCATAATAGTATGTAGCAGAGAAGCTGACAGTTTGGTTTTATGGTCTCACCCTTCGATGGTCTTTGTAAATAGATTCATGGATGGTACCAATGTAATGTGTGTTGTTGACAAGACACATTAGAGAATATGGGCTATAAGGTGTTTGCCCATTTGTCTATTTTAAGATCAATCAATTATGAATTTATTCCTAGGGAGAACAACTTTTTGAGATCTACACCAGCAAGCTTTGGGTGCCTCTGTTTACCCCTGACCAAAGCTGCAATTTTAGAATGAAAACTACATTATGTGTCTGGGTGTCTAGAATGCAGAATAGTCATTACAACTCTTTTGCTTGAGTGTGAGATGTTTTCCTATGTGTGGAGGATATCAGTAAATTAGACTATAAAGTATCTCAAAGTACAGGGATGCTTTTGTGAGCATCTTGGTTTCTTTATCTATAAGGTTTATAGGTATAACTAAATGCATATAGAAGTTGAATGTTCTCCAAATATCAGAAAATAATAAAACTTATAATACTGCAAATATGCCAAGAAATACTCAGAAAAAAATGAACTCATAAATGTATTAACAACCCAAGTTCACATAACTTTGCCAAATGAGACTAATTGAATAATTCTATTTTAATGAACATACCAATATCTTTCCCTGATTTATCAATGATAAATATATTTTTTATTCTACTTGGACTTTTTTCCATAAATGGACACAGGTCAAATAAGTGAGCTTAACTCTACTTAATTTTAAAACTATGAAAAATTATAAAGTTATACTAATGAAACTCATTATTCTAAAGAACTTGTTCATTTCAATAGCAAATATGTTTGGTAGCTTACAATTTGGGGATGATGGTTTAGTAATGAATTATCATAGAATATCTAGGTTATGTGATTTAATATTTATAAATTTATCAATTTAATATTTATAAATTTTTCTTCTTTTTATGTCATGAAGATCCTGTGCCTTTGGACCATGCCAATGTATGTGCTTACTTTTGTTCCTTTGGAAAGTTGTAGGGGAAATGTATAGCTCTAGGAAGTTGTATCTTGAGAGATTTGTCTGGTAAAATCTGGTGCAGGACCAGAAATTCTCAATTATCTACCTCAAGTCCTCCCATGCATGACATTTTGTTTTCATGAACTAGAATCCAGTTACTTTTGTAAAAGTTTTCTGTTTTGTTTATTTTTTTTTTTTAGACAGGGTCTTTCTATGTAGCCCTAGTTGACCTCAGACTCACTGAAGACTTTGAGCTTGTGGTGATCCTCTTACCTCAGCCTCCCAAGTACTGGGATGACAGGTGTGCATCACCATTTCTGGTACAAGTTTAATTAGTAGGAATAGTTAAGATTAGATTATGAGACAGAGTAACAAAAATACCACACTGGTGTGCGTGTGCGTGAGCCTTTGATTCAAACCAGATACTTTTAAAAGCCTTAGTGAAGTAGTAGTCAACTTTTCTTCTCGTCTTCTTCTTCCCTTTTCTTACACCTCCTCCTCCTCCTCCTTCTCTTCTTCCTTCTCCTCTTCTTCTTTTTAGGCACCCAGACCTCTTTATTCTCCTGGGTTTTATTGAAGACCCTAAAGGATTTTTGTCTATGTGGATTAATGATGGATAATGACTATATTAGAAGTGAAAATTGAGGGACTATGGATATAGCTTAGTGGTAGAGTACTGGCCTAGCATGTGTGAAGACCCAGTTTCAACTGCAATACCACCACTACAACAAAAAGGAATAAAATTGAGACAATTTAAATATACTTATTGATTGAGTCCTTTAAAGACACAGTTACAATTGTAATTTAATATCAATGTTTTTGTTCAATACTGGGGTATGCCTTGGGGCCTCATACATGCTAGGAAAGTGCTGCACCACTAAACTCTATCTTCTGTTGGACCTCTTTCATATATGTACATAATGTATTTTGATCATAATCCCTTCCCAACACTTTCTCTTGTCCCCCCATCCCTATCCCCCTTTTACTGAGCCCCTAGATCTTTTTATTTGTTTGTGTTTTTTTTTTGAGATAAGGTATTTATATGTAATATTGGCCTAGTCTGGTTCTTGCTATCTAGTCCAGGCCTGCCTCAAACTCAGAGCAATCCTGCCTCAGACTTCCAAGTGCTTCGATTATAGGTATGTGTCACCATGCTCAGAAAAGGTCTCATGTAGCCCAGGCTGGCCTTAAACTCACTATGTAGATGAGGCCTGCCTCCACCTCCCAAGTGTTGAGATCATATGTGTACACTACTACACCTAACCTTCAAAATATTGGACATGAGAGTTGGTACTGGAACCCAAATCAAAATTCCATAGCCAGGAAACACATAGACTTCACAGAGAAGTCCCTGTTGCTCTCTGGATAAGAGTAGGCATATATATCAAAAAGTCTCTCAAATAACTATGTATATTCCCTTTAATCAAAGCTGCTCTCACTCTTCATTGGAGAATCTGCTTTATTGTGCCGATGGCAGAGGAAAGTCAGGAGATGATGGAACCATCAATATGACAAGAAAAGACAGCCAACTGCCTACCATAAGAAGTGCCACCTCTACATCATCTGCCAGAGCCCAGGAGAAATTGCAGAGGAAGCATTGACATGAATATTGCTCCCATTGCTAGCCTGACAACCAGCTTCAGTGGATCAGGGATAGACACTGTGGTTAATCGAAACACATCAAGAGAGACCTCAACACTAAACCAGACTGTAACATACCTGACAAGGCTCTGGAAAATTATAAGATCCATGGGGTGGGTAGAAGTACCCTGGGGCATAGTCTTCCCTCAGAGACTGACTGAAACCAAACACCCCACTGAGAAGAGCCCTCAGAGAAACAATCTTTGCAAAACATAAATAAAAACAACTATTATAAAGAGTCATTTTTCCAGAGTATGATGCAGTCAATGAAAGTCAACATTTGTGAAGTAAATTTTATTTGCCATGGTTTGTAGCACTTGCATTGGAAAAGGGTTGTGAAATGTGCGAAAATCTTAATCATATGTGCTCAGTTTTGATGACTTTATTTCCTTGGTTTATTGCATATTCTTTTGCCCACAATAGAAAATGTGATTTTTTTTTTTTATTTTCTAGATAGTAGAGATTCTGTGTCTAACCAGAATAGTTTCCTGTGCTTTATGTTGACTATATTATATCCTTGACTGTGTAAGAAAAGAAAATCCAAAGGTTTCTTGTTCTTCATTGATAAAAGAATGAAGATTCTTCACATCGATCTCTTTATTATTTTGAAATGTTTTATTGGCACTTTGATTAAATATATAACCCAGTGTTATTTCTTGGACACATTTGATCTTATCTTAATTAAGTGTCTCCATCTCCTTTGACAGCCTATTTGGCTTTTGCCTTCTTCCCATCAGATCCTAAACACAGGCAAAACTAAATAAATCAATCTTATTTTTTTATAGTTAAGCCAACTTTTCCATGTTTAGAGAGCTCCTGGAAAAATAACAATATTATTGGCCATTTTTCCCCAACCGCTCATGTAGCATTTTCCAACACTACGCAGGCTACCCTTCCTTCCAGATTCCAGCCAGATCGCTCCATCTTCTGTGTCAGCAGCATGTGCTGTCTTCAGCAATAGGGTCTTACCTTTGATCTTAGGTTTGTAATCAAGTACTTTGACAGAAGCCTACCTTGTTTGCAGGACCTGGGAGGTCTTTGTGATCAATAGCTCAATGTGGGTTGTAATGGATTTCTGGTACTGGGTGTTACAAGCCAGAGCCAAATGATTTAGGGTTAGGCTTCACCCCACCTCTCCAGGGCACTTCTTACCAGAGGATCCCTCCATGTTCCGAACTGGGGTTATTTCTTTTATTCTGCAATCCAGGGGGAAGGCTTCTATGGTAACAATTCATTTTGGATTTGGTTTTCCATTATTCCTCACCAGAAACCAGAAACCCTTCCATTTTTTTAAAGAAAATCTCAGAGTTGGGGAGATGGCTCAGTGATTAAGGCACTTCCCCGCAAAACCTGAAACCAGAGATTGATTCCCCAGTACATATGTAAAGCAAGATAGATGCACAGAGTGGTGCATGCATCTGGAGTTTGTTTCCAGTGGCTGGAGGCCTTTACACATCCATTCTCTCTCTCTTTCTCCTGTCTCTGTCTTCTTGCAAATAAATGTTTTCTTTAAAAAAGGAAATCTCAGCTATGTGGGCTACTGTAGCATTTACTTTCTCAATGCTGGACAAAATATCTGTCAAAAATCAGTTTAAGTGAAGGAAGGGCTTATTTGACTTTACAGTTCCAGGTAACAGGTCATCCTGTAGAAGGCTAGCGGGAGCTTAAGGTAACTGGTCACATTCAACACTTCAGCACAGTGAGGAAGCAGAGAACACTGAATGTTGATGCTCAGCCAATGATCTCCTCTCTATGAAGTCCAGGACCCAAGTCCTTGGGATGGTGCCACCCACAGTTAGGGTAGATCCTCTCACTCTAACTAATCTAACCTAGAAAATTCCTCACAGACAAGACCAGAGATTTGTTTCCATGGTTAATGTAATCCTGTCAAGATGACAACCAGAGATTTACCATCACAGTCACTCACACACACACAATAAACAATAAACAAAAACAAAAAAATGTGAAATTAGTTGGGAAGAAGAAGGAGTCCAGCAGGATTTGTAGGGGGATAAGATAGGGTAATGGCAGTGAATGTGATCAACCTGCATTATATATAAATATGAAATTGTCAATAATAAAATAAAAACTAAAAATGAAAATATGATGCATGCCTAATTAAAAAAACAGAGATAGAGAGATAGCTCAGCAGTTAAGGCATTTGCCTGCAAAGTCTAGTGACCAGGTTTGATTCCTCAGTACCCATATAAATCCAGATACACAGTGGAGCACACATCTGAAAAGTTTTTTGTTTTGTTTTGTTTTCAGTGATGGGAGGC
>PVHP010051408.1:0-11461 GCA_004024765.1 Zapus hudsonius | reverse complement strand
AAGTCTCACCTCCTGGAACCCCGGGGTGCTCCTCCTGCACACACTGGAGGGCTGGGAAGCCTCAGATCCTGGAACCCCGGGGTGCTCCTCCTGCACACACTGGAGAGCTGGAAAGTCTCACCTCCTGGAACCCCGGGGTGCTCCTCCTGCACACACTGGAGGGCTGGGAAGCCTCAGATCCTGGAACCCGGGGGTGCTCCTCCTGCACACACTGGAGAGCTGGGAAGTCTCAACCGATGTCCATGCCCAAAGAGGAAAACTCTGTGCTAGGCCTTATTTTCTCTTTTGAATTACTGTCTCCCGAAACTGGTTGACCCTTGGGCCTGTGGGGTTCCTGAATATAACTGGCATGCATGATGAGCAGGATCCTGAGAGAGAGCCAGGGAAATCGCTATCAAAACAATTACATACAGGGACATCAGAACAAAAAGCTTGAGAGCCCTGGGGACTGAAGGACCATCCCGGATCTGCCACAGTATGCCCTCTGGGATGGTGGCCAAGTCAGAACATTTCTTTGTGTCTTGTTTCTCTTTGGGAGAATTAAATAGAACTGTTCTTACCACTCACTGTCTCAAAGTGTGTTGCCACGAGAAACTTAGATAACCCAGTGAAAATAAGAAAGGTGTAGTTCTTCTGGGGGGGGGGAGGTGATTAGCAGAAGGTGAATGTGAATGAAGAGCCAGTGAAAAGAAGTCACTGGACCAGCCTATTCTCTGATCATTTCAGCTACATTCAGTGCTTTGTGGTGCTTATAAGGCACTATTATCTAGTAACCCCAGATAACTGTAGTCTTGGGCCCTCTCCCTATGTAGAGCCATTTTCATTCTGTCTACCAGACTTCTGCTTGTATAAAACACCACTAGCTACAGACACAGATTGCTGCAGTGGTGGCTGGGCTCCCCATGTGACTGAGGTTCAGACATGAATACCCATGAACTGATGAGGAAAGCCCCCAGAAGTATGTTTACTGGAATAAGTAGAGGACCTCCCAGGACAGAATAGGTTCTTAGGGAAGAAGGAGCCAAGTAAACTAAGCTTGAATCAGGAATAAAGACTGTGTGTGGGGGGGAATGTCTCAGCAATTAAAGGTGCTTGCTTGCAAAGCTTGCCAGCCTGGGTTCAATCCCTCAGCACTCTCATTTGCAGTGGCAAGAGATCCTGGCACACCCATAAACACACAGAGACACATGCAAATAATAAATAAGAAAGACTCTGAGGAGGGAGAAGTGATGGCATGTCCAGCCCTGAATCTATGGTCCTTGGCTGAATCCAACAGGGAGGTGCAAGGGAAGGAAAATGGAAATACCTATTTCAAATGTTTTAAACCCAAGCTTTCGCATTGCTAACATGTGTTCTCACTGTCTGCTTCAGTAGTAGAGGTCACAGTCTCAACAAAACTACTAGCAACAAAAACACTGATAAGTGGATTTTGAAAGATAGGGAATTTCTCATCTCATAAAGTGAGAAGTTTGTGGAAAACAGCTCCAGGAGTGGGGAGTTAGCAGGTGACTGCTGTTGTCCGGGACCTAGGTACACTTCTGTCAGCTCCGTCCTCCACAGATGTGCTCATCCCTCATTGCTATAACGTGTGTGTAATATGTCTTGCCATCAAATGCAGCTGGGGGCGTCTAGCAAAAAAGAGAGATGCTATTCGGTCCTCCTCTCCTCTCTTTTCTTCTCCTCTCTTCTCCTTTCCTCACCTCTCCTCCTCTCCCATCTCCTTTTCCCCTCTCTCCATGAAGGGAAACCCATTTTAGAGACCTCTAACAGAATTGAGTCCCATTGGATAAAGCTGTATTATTACATACTTACCCTAAACTACTTGTAAAAGGAATGATAGCCATTATAATCTAGTCATCATTCTGAGAGAGAGAATCACCCTCTGTGAGCATGTGGGAGAATAATCCAAACAATATGACATTTTGCCAGAAAAAAAAAAAAAACTAAGGAAAAGTGATTGAGGCTTAGGCACCATGGAATTCTTCATAGTTTTGTTTTGTTTTGTTTGAGGTAGGGTCTCGCTCTAGTCCAGGCTGACCTGGAATTCACTATGTGGTCTCAAGGTGGCCTTGAACTCACAGCAATCCTCCTACCTCTGCCTCCTGAGTGCTGGGATTAAAGGTGTGCGCCACCACACCCGGCCTTTTATTTCTTTTTTATTACATATGTTTTTTATCATATATATTTGAGAGATAGATAGATGATAGATGATAGATAGATAGATAGATAGATAGATAGATAGATGATAGATTGATAGAGTGACTATGGGCATGCCAGGGCCTCTTGTTGCAGCAAACAAACTCCAACTGCACGTGCCACTTTGGGGAACTGAATCTGGGCTGTCAGGCTTTTCGAGCAAGCACCTTTGACCGCTTCGCCATCTTCCCAGCCCCTCACATTTCTTTTTGCTCTTCCTTATCTCCTCTAACTTCTCTGTCCTTACCATGTTCTTCCTTTACTGCCTCAATGGACACATAAGTCAACTCCATTTCAAGACCCGACCCTCCATGTATCTGAGACCTTGTTCTCAACCCAGCCCCACTGTGCCCCTCAAGCCACAAGCGAGCCCTTTTCTCTGCTGGTGAGAGTCAGAGACTGACAGATACAAGGGCACATCCCGATCCTACTAGGTGAGGCCGAGGGCCATACGTACACTTCATCTCTTCCCTCCTCACCTGAGACTTCTGCTATGCTGGACCCTCAGCCGCATGCAGCGGGAGAGGTGGTTTCCATATCACCTGCTCCCTGGATCCCCGTCCCCATTCTCTGGATCAGTTGCATCCTGAGGGAACTCTGATGACAGAGTGCATGGTGACACCCCCAGACCTCCCAGATTCATGTTCATTTCTCACTGAACAGTTATTAAATATTGTCTCCCTTCCAAGTATCGTGTCATGTGCTGGGGAGACATGGCCAGCAAACTGAGTAGGATTCACACCTCCACAAGACTTGGCTCAAAAATTCAAGCTATCTTATAGGGATTAGAAAAGAAAGAAAAAGTAAAAGCAAGACCAAGTCATCAGCGCCACACAGCATTAACTCTGTGTGGGACAACTCTGGTCCATGTTTTAATTCCCTGCAAACAACCACAAATGATTTTGATCTTTATCCAGTTCATGACATTTCACATCTTTTCACCGAGGCCATTGTTTTAGAGAATTACCATTTCCAACAAGATAAACACAATGTAGGGCAATGCACTTGTGGTGCAATATGCTTTATTAATGATACTCCTTGTCGGCTGAGCGGGCTGGGCTATGGATGGATGATTGCGGCAAAATGGAGCTTGTATCTGATGCAAGTTTATGTAGCATCAGACTTGTTACCCTATCTCTGCTCACAGTCAGGAACCTGTCAGACCTTATTCGGCACAACCGCTTTTGATGCACTGGAAGGTGACAAAAATATTTATTGTTGCCTACTTTCCTTTGGCTACACTTGCCTGCAGATGTATAGTAAAATCAAACTTTATTCCTTTTTTTAACATTCAAAATTCATTCAGGTTTATTATTCCCACTTTCAAGTTGAAAATATGCTCTCCAAAGATGTGCTACGCTATATCGAAATATGAAACTGCTTATATATTTTCTACTAATGGCAGCTCTGCCTCAGATGGTGTCATGGGCCCGTGGTGTCTAATTTATCCTGACAGTGTCTGAAGTGGAAGGAAAGCAATTCAGACTGAAATGTGAGTCAGAGAAGGGGGATGTAGCAGACGTTAGCCAAGAGCCATTAAGTGAAGGACCCCCCCCCCAGCATCTCAGTTCATGGGGATCTTAATCCTCACTCCACTCATGACGAAGTGCATAACCCTTCACAAGATATCTAAATTCATCTTGGTGTCTTCATATCCTCCTTTTTACAACATGGCTAATAAAACCTATAGTGCACTTGGAATTCATGAGCAACGAGAACCTCGCTCTTTCAGAAGCAAAGCTGGTAGTTATCAATGGATTGTTGCAGGAATGTGGTGAGTTCTGCATCATCAGATGCCAGGGCCTAGCATGCACCTCACATATAAATGCTAAAGGAATCTTTATCTCAGGTGAGCATGAGAAAATAAGAGCTACCACTATGTGCCAGGTCCAGATTCCTGGGAGCTGTACCATGTTTTGAAGGGGCTAGCCATCTAGGAAATGAGTATATCCATAACAATTAAGGAATTAGGTGCCAAGGAAATGTTATGTTCCATCATCTTCAAATTGGATTTCGTGAATCTCAGATTCATTCCGAGCTCTTTCCTAGAATGGGCTTGCTTGACATTATGCTTGTGCTTTAATTGCACAGAAGTATTGTGTTAGAGCAAGTTATAAAATGTATTTTTATTTATTACTTTGCAAGGAGAGAGAGAGAGAGAGAGAGAGAGAGAGAGAGAGAGAGAGAGAGAGAGAGAGAGAGAGAATGGGTGTGCCAGGGTCTCTTGCTGCTGCAAACAAACTCCAGATGCATGCACCACTTTGTGCATCTGGCTTTACATGAGTACTGGGGAAATCAAACCCAGGCTGGAACACTTTGCAACCAACACCTTTAACCGCTGAGCCATCTCTCCAGTTCCATCATTCTTTAATTCTTGTAATGGTTATGTTAGTTATTTTTCCATCACTATAACAAATGCGTAAGATAGGGCTGAAGAGATGGCTTAGCAGTTAAGGCATTTGCCTGCAATGCAGAAGGACCTGAGTTCGATTCCCCAGTGCCCATGTAAAGCCAGATGCACAAAAAGGCACATGTGTCTGGAGTTGGTTTGCAGTGGCTGGAGGCCCTGGCCCCCCTCATAAATAAATAAATAAATATTTTTTAAAATGCGTAAACCAGGCGTGGAGGTACACGCCTTTAATCCCAGCACTCCGGAGGCAGAGGTAGGAGGATTGCCGTGAGTTCAAGGCCACCCTGAGACTACATAGTGAATTCCAGGTCAGCCTAGGCTAGAGCAAGACCCTACCTCGAGAAACCAAAAAAATAAATAAAATAAAATAAAATAAAATAAATGCATAAGATAATCAACTTATAAAGAGAAAGGGTTTGTTTTGGCTCACTGTTTCAGAGGCTTCAGTCCAGGGGTACATCACACTGGGAAAGGAAAACTGCTCAGCTCACGGACAGAAAGCATAAGAGGAGGAGACTGGAGTCTGCTCAAGGCTTTCAAGGGCGCAGCACCAATGAACTGAAGTCTTTAGTTGATTTACTAGACTTGGGGACAGACACACAGAGAGAATGGGCATGCCAGGGCCTCTAGCCACTGCAAACTCCAGATGCACGCACCACTTTGTGCACCTGGCTCTAGGTGAGTACAGGGGAATTGAACCCTGGTCATTAGGTCCTCCAGACAAGCACCTTAACTGCTGAGCCATCTCTCCAGGCCCTTTTCATATTATTCTCATTATTACTGTTTTTGCTTCTGGGTGCGTGTGCGTGGTATGTCCACATGTATGCACCCAGGAGGTTCCCCCTACACTCATGTGCCGTGGGGTGTGCTCACCTGTGGTGCCCCATGCACTCAGCTGCCATGGGGGTGTGCTCACTTGTGGTGGTCCATGCGCTCACCTGCCATGGGGTGAGCTCACTTGTGGACATGCACTCACCCGCCACAGGGTGTGTTCACCTGTGGTGCCCCATGCACTCACCTGCCATGGGGGTGTGCTCATCCATGGTGCTCCATGCACTCACCTGTGGTTGGGTGTCTTGCTCCATGGTTTGTCTGCCCATTTATACTTGAATAGGAATTTCTTACTGATCCTGGAGTTTGCTGTTTTCTGTGAACTCTGGCAAACCTGTGGTCTTCCCCTCTGAGACTGAGGTTACAGGTATGCATGGCCATGCCTAGCTCAGCAGTTCATGCGGATCTTGAGGATTGAAGTCAGTGGTGTGCTAGGCTTCCTCGGGCCCTCATGCTTGCATAGGAAGTCCTCTTAACTGCTCAGCTATCTAGCTAACCCATATTGACATTATTTTTTAAAATAATGTTTTATTTATCTATTTTCAAGCAGAGAGAGAAGAGAAACAGATAGAGAGAATGGGTGTGCCAGGGTCTCCAGTTGTGGATGCATATGCCACTTTGTGCATCTGGCTTTACATGGGTACTGGGGTATTGAACCTGTGTCATTAGGCTTTGCAAGCAAGTGCCGTAACCACTGAGCCATCTCTCCAGCTCTGACATTATTTTAATGTCTGTACAATCTATGGGTTTTTTTTAACAGTTTTTCCTGTTTTTGTGAACTGTAAAAATATATGTGCAAGCTATTTTGTGTGTGTTCAGGTTTTCACCTCCTTTGGATAAACAGCAAGGAACATGATTTGTGGGTTGTATGGTAGAGGTATGTTTGGCCAGGTGTGGTGGCACATGCAACAATCCAGCATTCAGGAGGCAGAGGCAGGAGAATTGCAGACACTTGTAGGCTAACCTGGAACCTAGAGCAAAACTATGTCTCAAATCAAAAACAAAAGTTCACTCAAGAGGCAGAGGTAAGAGGATAGCTGTGAGTTTGAGGCCACCCTGAGACTACATAGTGAATTCCAGGTCAGCCTGGGCTACAGTGAGACCCTGCCTCGAAAAACAAAACAAAACATTGTGTTTGCAAGGAACTGCCAACCTGCCAAGGGGTATTAGCTCGTTGCTTTCCCCCAGCAGTCAGAGAGCACCTGCTGCTGCACCTTGGCTAGCCCCTGAGGATGCCTGTGCCCTGGGTGTCAGTACCACATTCTTGTTCTGGCTGCCATTCCCCTAGTCACATACAGTGTGGGCATCTCCTCACGAGCTGGCTTGCTGTGGCAGGCATATTTATTGTTCAGGTGTTGCCCCACTTTTTAATCAGGTTGTTTGTTTTCTTATTGTTGAGTTTTAAACTGTTTTGCGGGGCTGGAGAGATGGCTCAGCGGTTGGGGCACTTGCCTCCAGTGCCTGGGGCCCTGGGTTCGGTTCCCCGGTGCCCACATGGGCCAGACCCACAAGGTGGTGGCCCTGGTGTGCTTTCTCTCTCTCTCTCTCTCTCTCTCTCTCTCTCTCTCTCTCTCTCTCTCTCTCTGTATCTCTCTCCTTGAAAATGAATAAGTAAAATATTAAAAAAAAATAAACTGTTTTGCATGTCTTGGATAAGAGTCCCTTAACAGAAGTCTATGTAATGTTTTCTCGCTGGCATTGGTTTGACTCTTCATTCTCCCCAGTGTCCTCCACAGAGCAGAAAAGTTTTGTTTTAACGAAGTCCAGCTTGTTCCTCTATAGATTGTACCTTTGTGCTGTGTCCAAAAAGTCCTCTCCAAAGCCAAGGTTACCTAGCTCTTCTATGGCAACTTCTAAGGGCTTTGCATTTTATATCAGGTCTGAAATCCATTTCGAGTTAACGCTTGTGAAGGGCACAGAGTTGGTATCTAAGTTCCTATTCTTTCTGCACGTGGATGTCCAGCTGTCCCAGCATCATGTGTCAAAGGTTCTTTTCCCTGTGGCACAGCCTTCATTCGCTTGTCAGACATCACCTAACAGTATCGGACCACCACCTCCACTCATCTCTTTGGTTCTTCACTGGTCAATATCACACCGTATTCATTGCTGCAGTTTTATAGAATACAAAGTCCTCACGTTGGGTGATGTCCCGCCTCCAACTTGTATCTTCTTATGTATGTTGTCTGTCCTGAACAGTTTGCTTCTCCTGAGAACTTTGGAGTCGGTTTGTCAATATCCTCAAAGCCATTTTGGGAGTTTGATTAGGATCTGATGCCTCCTCTTCTCTCCCTTTCTTTTCAGTGCTGGAGATCAAACCCAGGGCCTCACATGTGCCAGGCAAGTGCTCCTTCACTGAGCTGCACCCCGGTCTCTAACTGACATCTTTTTTTTTAAGGTTTTCTTTTTTTTATTTTAATTTTTTGGTTTTTCGAGGTTGGGTCTCGCTCTAGCCCAGGCTGACCTGGAATTCACTCTGTAGTCTCAGGGTTGCCTTGAACTCACGGCGATTCTCCTACCTCTGCCTCCTTCTCAAAATTAAAAATGGCATATTATATAATACATAAAATTTATGGTAATTAGCTTAGCACAAATTTGGTGAATTTTTTTTTCGAGGTAGGGTCTCACTCTAGCCCAGGCTGGCCTGGAATTCACTATGTAGTCTCAGGGTGGCCTCGAACTCACGGTGATCCTCCTACCTCTGCCTCCCGAGCGCTGGGATTAAAGGCGTGCGCCACCACACCCGGCCTTCTAACTGACATCTTGACAAGAGTGAACACCGCTGTCCACGCGTACAACATGTCTGCACTGATTTGGTTGCTGGTTGATTTGCTTCATCGGTGTTTCCTCATATGGAACGAACAAGCGCTGCTTGATCTATGTCTCGGCACTCTGTTGGGGTGCTAGTTTAAACAGCATTTGGGTATCTGCTGCCAATGTCCACTTGTTCCCAGGCTGGTGTCCCTAAAGTTGACCTTCAGATCAGCCTCGCTTTCTCTTTTATGCTCTCATAAGGAGGGTACAAATAGCATTCTGAGAGAGTGATGAAGGCCTGAGCAGTTGGTTAGCTTAGTGATGACTTCCTGAAGAGGGTGCTATCTTTAAAAAAAATTCACCAAGCCGGGCGTGGTGGCGCACTCCTTTAATCCCAGCGCTAGGGAGGCAGAGGTAGGAGGATCACCATGAGTTCGAGGCCACCCTGAGACTACATAGTGAATTCCAGGTCTGCCTGGGCTAGAGTGAGACCCTACCTCGAAAAAAAAAAATTCACCAAACTTGTGCTAAACTAATTACCATAAATTTTATTTATTATATAATATGCCATTTTTAATTTTGAGAAGGAAATAAACTCATTTTGTTCTACCTGATTTTTCTTACTTTTCAAAAAAAACCTTTTTATTTATTTATTTTCAAGGAGAAAGAGAGAGAGAGAGAGAGAGAGAGAGAGAGAGAGAGAGAGAAAATGAATGGGGTGTGCTAGGGCCTCCTGCCACCATAAACAAACTCCAGATGAATGGGCCACTTTGTGCATCTGGCTTTACATGAGTACTGGGGAATAAAGCCCACATCATCAGGATTTGCAAGCAATCTCCTTTAACTGCTGGGCCATCTCTACAGCCCGATTTTTCTCACTTGCTTTTTTTCAAGGTAGGGTCTCACTCTAGCCCAGGCTGACATGGAATTCACTATGTAGTCTCAGAGTGGCCTCAAGCTCACAGTGATCCTCCTACCTCTGCCTCCCCAGTGCTGGGATTTAAAGTGTGCAACACCACTCATGGCAATTTTTCTCACTTTAAACCAAACCCAGTTTTTGAAAAGTTTGTTTACTGAACAAATAATAGGTACCCTGAAGTGTCTCCCATGGCACCTACAATCTCTACCTGTGAGCCATGGATACCTGTGGTAAAGGGGCAGCAGATATGGTGGAGTTAGCAGATCACACAGATCTGGCACCTTAGGGACCTTCTCTCAGGGAGAAGGGCAGGACAGACAAGAAACAGACAAGGAAATAAATTGCATAACACAACACCAGCTACTGACAAATATTATGAAGAATATTGGGGATGTTAAAATAATATTATGAAGAGAGTCAGGCGTGGTGGTACACGCCTTTAATCCCAACACTCAGAAGGCAGAGGTAGGAGGATGGACATGAGTTTGAGGCCACCCTGAGGCTACACAGTGAATTCCAGGTCTGCCTGAGCTAGAGTGAGACCCTACCTCGAAAAACAAAAAAATAAAATAAAATAAAAATTATCTATAAGAATATCAGAGGCATGGCTCCCCTCAGTAACAACACACTTTGGTCAGGAAAACCGGGCTGAATACTAGGCTATCCATGGTCCCCTTCCACAAAGACTGATCCAGAAGGCCCACGGAGGTGGATATCCAGCTGACTGGGGATGGGGAAGGGGGGGGGGGCAATGAGGAATTGGGGATAACAACTCATTGTTGGCCCACTAAACAATGTAACTCACTATGGACAATAAAAAAATTTATATATATTTAATATATATATGAAAGAAAAAAAGATCACGAAAGCGGGCTTGATGAATGTCAAGCAAGGTGGAGTAAAGGATGGTGGGTAGCTCTAATCTCCAGCCAAGAACCACACTGCTGTGAGGACTCGGCCCCTGTACATCCTCACAGTCACAAGGCTGTTTTCATCAAATCAATGCGCCGGCAAAACTGAACTTGTCTGGGCAAAACCTGGAAATTGGATGGCAAGGTTCATAGATGATATAGATGCCAGACAATAAAAGTATCTCAAGTTTCCACTGGTGTTTTCTAATGAACAATATCTGAAATAAAGGGGAAGCAGAGAACCGGGTGGTATAGCACCGAGCTGTTGGCTTGAAGGAAGACCCCAGGGAGCCTGCACCAATGCTAGAGGTAGGCTGATTTTGTGTTCCCAAGGTGCCACTGAAGTCTCCGATCAAGATCCCCAGTGACATTCTCATGTCAAAGCGGCTCCCTGTTCTGTTCCCACTTTCAGTTGAATCTCAAAGCTCTCCCTTCCCTTCCTTTCCTCATCTCTCTCCCCTCCCCTTCTCCCTTCTCTTCTTACCTCTGTCTAGACATTATATAATCTTATCCAGAGCCAGGGTTTAATAAGCCATCTATATGCTAGTGGCACTGATTTTTTTTAAAATTAACCTTGTTTCCTCTCCTGAGACAGTATATCTAGTTTTTGTTTCATATCTCCATCTTTATGCTTAATGGTTGCAAATTCCACATGGTTAAATAGAAAACTTGTTTTCTTCCTGCCTTCTCCAATTTCCTAATACAGGCCTCCCTAAATCCTTTGATCTTATTGTTGGCTACAAAAATCTTGATTTCTCACATGTGATTCACATCTCCCATCAATCTCTCTGAAGGTTTTAGTGGTCTAGTTCAAATTATATCTGAAATTCAGCCGTTTCTCAACACTTCTAATTCAATAGCCCTCATTAAATGATTGCGTTGTCCCAGAATTTGGGAAATGGAGGCAGGAGGATCCACAGAAATTCAAGGCCTTCCTCAGCCTGGGCTACATGAGACCCTGTCTGCAAACAAGCAACAGTCATTTCTTGCCTAGCCTGCAGCTGGCTGGGCGTGGGGGTCGGGCAGCAGAGAACCCCAGCCAGGAGACACTGGGCCACTGTGGTCTGTAAGGTCGCCGAGGGCTGGGTGAGCCCTGGAAGACTCTCCTGCACACTTGACATCACTCCAGGTTGTGCATCAGGAACCCAGAAAGGCCAAGGCAAATAGTGGGGACCCGAGAGGAATAGTGCCTCCTCTCGCCACACCCTTCCAGCCCTGTACTGTGACAGATCTTAGCACCACCGCGTCACTGTCTGAGGAGATGCTGCAGACATGTGCTGAGGACTGACTCTAGAGCCTAACCTGTCCCGCGAGGGCCGGCCAACACAGCTCCTTTCAAAACAAAAGATACATCTTCACAAAGTCCAAGTAACTATAGGGCATTAGCACCTGTCTTTCTTCCTTCCTTCCTTCCTTCCTTCCTTCCTTCCTTCCTTCCTTCCT
>PVHP010051407.1:0-11386 GCA_004024765.1 Zapus hudsonius | reverse complement strand
AGGCATGCCTGAATAATCAAGATTATTCTTGCAGCTCAACAGGTCACCCCCTTGTCTTTATGCATAGGGACCACCACTAGCTTACATCACACACAACATACCCAATGATACAACTTTGTGCCCACGACAGTGGAGTGTCACATGGAAAGTTCTAGGTGGTGAGGGGAGTCTTATGCCGAGACTCCCAAGACTGTGACTGCTATAAACGGAATTCTTTCTTTTCTGTTCCAAAGTAATTTTTAGATGAATAGTAATGTACCTAACTGTGTAAATACTAACTCAGAAATGAGAAGACTGTACAAGTTGGGAGGACAGACATGATCAATATATGTACATGTGCAGAATACTTGTGTGAATCTCACAATTGCATAGAAACCCTGTGCATTGGTGAGGATAGAGACATAGCAGAGGTAGCTCAGGATAGAGCAATTGCCTTATGGGCAAGGCTCTTTGTTTGATCCCCAGCACTGAAAAAAATGTGTTAATAATTCTAATAAAACTGAATAAATAAACAGGCTGCTCATTCACATCTTTCCACCATTGTTGCCAAGCTGGTCTGAATATACTCTGTCCTGATGCTGTGGTCATAGCTGGGCAGATCCTAGGATATCTCCTGCATCTTAGAGTTGTTCTAAATTATCTAGAAGTTGGCTTTAGGATAAAAGATGATTTTTGTGTGCCCTGTTCTTTTGATTATTCACATCTCCAAAATAATCACAATTAAATTTTTTAGCTTTCTCCCAAATTTCACTTTTGCCCACATCACTTTGAGAACAACCAAGATGGCCTCTCCTCTGCAGAATCCCCCTCAACACAAATGAGTTCAACCACCTCAGCAATGCTCCCCAATTCTTAGCAACATGCCTACTCAATAAAGCTGAACTGAGGCAGAATAGACCAATTATTAAAGTATCATTGTTAAATGTTAAAGTCCATCCAGCCTCTTCTGTAGCCCATGGACTGGAAAGTCCCAGAAACAGCTGGGGATTGCTCAGCCCCAGCATGGTGTCTTAGTCAGCCACCATACCAGGCACAGTTATGGGAGGAAGGTATTTATTCAAGTTACAGATCCAGGAGAAGTTCATAATGGCGAAATAAGCTGGCACCCTTTCACAAGTCCAAACAGAGAAAGAGAGAGAGAGAGAGAGAGAGAGAGAGAGAGAGAGAGAGAGAGAGAGAGAGAGAAGCCATCAACACCACACACACACACACACACACACACACACACACACACACACACACACACACCAGCAAACAGGCAGGGGAAGGAAGAGAGAGATCTTCTTCCCCTTGAGCTTCCTTACATCCTGCCCCTGCTGAGAGGGCAGCCCACTCTGGAGGAAGGGCCCTCTCTGGAGGAGGGACCAAGATGACTGTGGATTATGAAACAGGTCAAGTCGACAACAAAACTTAACCATCAAAAATGGCTAGAAAGAGGAAATGAAAGGTGCTCATCTGGCAACAGGCTAGTGACCTGACTACGCACTAGCCAGATATTCAGCAGTTTGAAAAGGTTTCTGAAATTATTTCTTCCCAGTGCTCAGACCCCCTCTCTTGTCAACCCTCATCTTGGAAGCAGTACACAATCTGCTTCTGGAAAGTTCCAACTTTGCTTGCCTTCCCCCTTTGCCTTGGTAAAGGGTATATCAGAAAGCTACAAATTGGATTGGGGGCCACAGTCCTTTGAGAGCTAGCTCAGCTGTGAAGTGACCCTGGGTTTGAGAACAAATCTCTCTTCCACTTATACTGGTATTGGAGTCATCATCCCAGGGACCCTCCTCTTTACTCTTCCTCCTCTTCCCTTTCAGACAGCAATGGATATATAATGTGCACTCAGTAACTACTAGAAAGCTGGTTTCAGAGGTAAGAAGTACTAGTCTCTTCACTTCGCAGCCTGAAGGAATGTGGGCAGTAGGGATATAAGCCTGCATCTCCTGGCCATGCGATGCTGTCAAGGTCAGTGTAAAGTCACTTTCCCCACACTGTTAGGCTTTGGGAGGAAGTTTCATGGAGCCGATACTTATGTAATGAGGAACCAAGTTCCACTTCCTTGGTGGCAGAGTATATACATGAATTACCTGGAATTATTCTACAAGGAGATGTGTCTCTTTCCCCTCACACAATTTGTTATGTAAATATTTTATATCAATATGAGCTAGTGAATATTTATTTTATACTGGGCCATAATAATCCGTTTCTGTATTATTTCATCAGTTCAGATTGTTCCAGCCTGGACCCCAGTAGCTCACCCAGACAAGATTGGGCATGATCAGGGTGATATAGCCATAGACACAGGATCTCTTTCAGAGTTTATTTTGATTTATATCTCCAGAGGATAGAGTCTTTAATAGCAAGGAGAGCATGGCAGGAACAAGAAGCTGGAGTGTGACTCGAGGCCTGTCCCCCACTGTCCCCATTTACACACTTTCTTCAACAAGGCTCCATATCCTAAAGGTTCCACAAACTTCTGAGACCATGGGCAATATTTTGTATTCAGAAGACCACAGATACCCATATATTAAATAAAGTAGAAATACAGTCTATTAATAGTATTTTTTGAGATACCCTTAATATGTCACTGAATGCCTTGGACTCCCTGTGTAGGGCTTGGTGACCCCTTGCCTGAACCTTACAAGTACTGGAATTACAGACACATGCCACCACATTAACTAGCAAAAAAAAAAAAAAATTCAGATGTAAAGTGACCTTTGAGTCTTAAATCCCAAAGTACCCTAAGGCAACACAAAGAAGGCGGAGTCAGGAGAATCCTGAGGCCTGCAGGCCAGCAAGCCTGGCAAACAAGGGAGACCCTGTCTCAAACAAGGTGGAAGTAGTGGACCAACACTCAGATGCTGCCTGACCTCTGCATACATGCTGTAAAACACACACACACACACACACACACACACACACACACACACACACACTAATTATCAAAGAAAATGGAAAGCGAAAAGTAGTATCTGTTGTTTGATGACTAAGGAGGTGACTTCTGGAAGTTATTTTATGTCCATGTCCTTTTACTATTGGTTGCATCTGACTCCTCCTGACATATCTGGCTTCTCCAGGGTGACCAAACCTCCCAGGTTGTCAGGGGCAGTTCTTCTGAGTTATGCTGCACCCCAGCCAGTGATTAACAGGAACCCCAATTCTGGACATGGATGGTTCTATCGCTTGCATCTGTTTTGGACAGTGAAGCCCCATGGAGACACTGTTGGCATCAGGCGCTTCCTTGGTATTGTGACCTTGAGCAAGTCATCTGACCTCTTCAGCCCTCAGCTTTTACAGCTGTGAAACAAATGCAAATGAGAAATCATTATTAATACGTTCCTTCTTACTATAATGTCAGGGCTGAATAAGATGCATGTAAATTACTTAGCACAGTGCCAGAAATAGAATAACTCATACATGTTAGGATTTAAAATATACATTTTCTCAAACATGAGATCATACAAATCATTCCAACACTGATTTCTGGTGTTTTCACTAAGAAAATAGCAAC
Organism: Zapus hudsonius; assembly: GCA_004024765.1. NCBI lineage: Eukaryota > Metazoa > Chordata > Mammalia > Rodentia > Dipodidae > Zapus > Zapus hudsonius. The sequence goes on along the minus strand of PVHP010051407.1, from coordinate 7,884 downwards.
CTCAAGCACACCTTGTGATTAAATATTGATCTGCCTTATCATAGTGAGTGTTCATTTTTTCTATTGTAGTTTTTGTTTTGAAATACAAGGACAAGTGTGTGCTCAAAATAATTGATGGGAACTGAGGAGATAGCTGAATGGATACGGTGCTTGCTAAGTACTTGCTTTCTGAGTACTTGTTGAGTACTTTTTCTCTCAATACTTGTTCTCTGAGTACTTGTTGAGTATTTATTCTCTGAGTACTTTTTCTCTGAGTACTTATTCCCTGAGTACTTATTCCCTAAGTACTTGTTCAGTTCTCCAAAGCTCATGTAAAGGCAGGAAGCTGATGCAGGCTTCTGTAATCCCAGGGCACATACAGCACCAAGGAAGGTGTACCCAGGAGGATACAAATATCTTTGTTGAGGTATAATTCACATAGAATATAATTCATCCATTGAAACTGCACAATTCAATGGTTTTTATATCTTTGCAGAGTATACTACCATAAGCACAGTCAGTCTTAAAAATGTTAACATCCTAGAATGAACAGCAATCACTCTCCACTTCCACACAGACCACCACAACCTTACCCTCAGCCTACTTCCAGTACTTTTAGCTTTGTCTATTCTAGATGTCTCATAGCATGTACTCACATGGTAATTTGTGGTTCACATCTATGCTCTGGGTGTGTTCATTGTTCAGGCATGCTTTGGCACACATGATTTCTGATTCCTTTCCATTTCTGGAAGGTAGCTATGCCCACCACTTGCCCCCATCACCACGCCTCCTTTTCATGGATGAGAAATATTGAAGTACATGAATATGCCACATTCTAGTTATCCAGTTATCAACTCTTGGACATTTGGGCTGGTTTTACCTTTGGATACTATGAGCAATATTTCTGTGAATGTGTATAAGGTTTTTTGGTAGGCTTAGGTTTTCAGTTACTCTCTTGAGTAGCAACTAAGAGTGGAACTGTTGAGTAACTTTTATGAGAGACAGCAACAATCTGCTTTTCAAAGCAGTTGTACTATTTCATATTCCTACCGTCAGACTATTCCTACCATTAGTTAAATAAATTAGCCTGCTCTTTATTATGTCCAGAGATTTTCTGATGTCGGGAGAGGTTGTGTAGTTAGTGACTAATGTCTGTTTGAATCCTGACCTGCACACTAAACAGAAGTGTGACAAATAGAAGTTTCTCTTAATCTCTCTAAGTCTTGGTTTCCTTTGGGAAGAATAAAAAAAGATATAACACGGTCTGGCACATGGTAATAAATGAATGAATAAATGTATAGATGGTCCTCTGTGTCCATAGTATTGTGGTTTAGTTATGAAACATCCCCAAAAGGAAACTAGATGGCAGTCTTGGTCCCCAGCCCGTGGTATTGAGAGATGCTTACCTCCTCAGTGGACCACACCATTGATGAATTGTAGTGGAATGGGGCTCTGAGGAGATAGAGTCTAGTTGGAGGAAGATGGCCATGAGGGATGAGCTTTTGAAGGCTATGTCTTGTCCCTAGCACCTTGCTTGCTTGATTACTGCTTCCTGGGGGCTCTGCTTCTGCATGCTCCCCATGATGCTCTGATTCCCCCTGGCCCACAAAGAACAGAGCCAAGAGTCCATTGGCTGAAAATTCTGAATGAGCTAAAATATTTTTTTTCTCCTCTGAATCGTTTTTCTTGGATATTTTATCATAGTGACAGGAAAGATAGCACCCGTGAATTCTGCACTTATGGATCTAATCAACTATTAAAATATTTGGAAAAAATGTGCCTATACTGATCACATATAGGCCTTTTTGTTGTTATTCCCTAAATGACAACTATACACATAGCATTACACTTTGGTTAGATATTGTAAATAATCTAGGTATGACTTGAAATACACAGGGGGATATGCATAGGTCATTTCCAAATACTACACCACTCAAAGAAACCTGTGAGAACCTGTGGATTCTGGTGTCACCAGGGGGTCCGATTCTGAGGGACAGCTTTACTCAGCACAGTGCCCTGTTCTTTCAGAGTACCCGATGGTCACTATTAATATGCAGCACATGCAAGGCATACAGATTAATGTGCAAGAAGGGCACACATTCTAGTGTTAATAGTAGCCTTTGACCAGAAAAAAAAAAACATGGTTGACAAATGTCTCATATGCTCTGCCTTCCTGCTGCTGGTTCTCTACGAGCCTGGAGATAAGACGGCTTCCTGAAAGACTCTCTGCTCGTTCAGCAGAGCAAATGTGATTTGTGAGCCACGTGCTCATCGCCTCTTCCATCAGGTCATTTATGGCCCTGACAATTTCGCTGTTGATGAGAATGCATAAAATATTATTGGCCCTGTGTGCTCACTGCATAAGACACAGAACTTACCATACACGTTACTAAATATTGTTAAATGAAGGGCTGAAAAGATGCTCTTAAATGACTGCATGGTGAAAGGCTTCCTTAACCCCACTGATGCCACAGAACGTCACCACAACATTCTTCCATTCCTCCTTGCACAAAGATCATTGCTCCTAGTTCAACATTTCCCCCTTCTCCCCAGCACAGAGATCATTGTGAATGGTATAACGGGGCCATGCAGAAGTACAGCTCGGGGTTAAGAGAGTCGGCTCAAGGTTCAAGATTCTAATTCAGATACTGGCTCCAGCATCTCCATTACTTGAAGGATGTCATTTTTCCTCTTGGTGTCTCAGTTCATCTGTAGAATGGTTGGATATACAGTGTCTAGAAAGCTTTGTCGCTCTTTAAAACCATAAAAATATTCAGTGTGCAATTTATCGCTACTTCTCTTTTTCCTCCTCAGTGAATTCTTTATTTGTTGCACCCTTACCATGTTTTCAGGTTGGGTTGGACACAAGGAATTTCAAGAGAGGGTTGACTGAACTGCTTGTACTTGCTATGGATTCCCACAACGAAGGAGAGAAACTGATGATGGAGAGAAATTGATGGTCTTCTGTGGTTTCCTGAGACAAACTCTAGCTACCTTAATGAGTTTCAAGTAATTCAAAAACCAGTGCCTCCTTTCCACGTCTGAGGAGTTCTTATGACATCACAGTCTGAAAGTCTTCCTCCCTTTGCTACCATCAGACAGGTACTTGCATAACCATGTGACTTTCCAGGGCCACAGTAAGGTATGCATGGCCACTGTGACTTTGGCTCACCACGTGACTTTGACTCACCATGTGACTCATCTACCCAATAGAATGTTAGTGAGACACTAGAGAAGACCCTCCACGTTAGCTGTGCCATCCAGACTCATGTCTGCCGGGGTCAGGAGATTCTGCTGCTGACTGGCAGGATGACAGCTCATTCATGGAATGAAACCTCAAATTATGAACCCAAATGGAGCCAGGCCTGTAATTCCAAATTCGCAGACAGCAGAGGCAGAAAGAATGCACGTTCAAGGCCTCCAGAGTGAGTCCGTCTTAGAGAAGCATCCTGTGTACTGAGCTAACCTGGGCTAACTGTTCAGAGGCATGGCATTAATCTTCCCAAGAGAGAAGGCTGTATCAAAGGGCCTTTCTAGAAAGTGCCTTTTGCTTTCTGATGGTTCACTGATCTGCTTGGCACAAAGATCTCCCCTTTGTTGTTTCCTCTAATCCTTACAAATTTTACAAAATGGTGTTTGATGTAACTGCTCTGAAAACACATCAGAGTCTCCGGTATTAGTCAGGTTTCTTGAAGCTATTTTCCTGACAGTCTTTCCAGTGTCGTATGAAGGCTACTAATCGGAGCTGAAAGTTTCCAGTGGGTACTTGCTAGGATGGGGGAGAATGGGTTCTGGGTATCCTAACTTGAGCCAGCCTCAGGTGACACTCTGAGAGGTCCTCTGCTGTCCTTAGCCAGATGCTCTCTCTGGCACACCCCACAGCCAGCACTTGGCTGGGTACTTTCTGATTTCTTTCACATTTCTTGGCTTCTATTGATTTCCTCGCTGTAAAGCAGTGTAAGCTTTGTAGGTCCTAAGCTGAGAGGAATGGAAGGAGAACTGGGTGTCAGGTTAGCAACGCACAGGTCTGAGGATACAAAATGATACAGTTTCACACTCAAGAGCCCTGTCCTAGAATTGTGTGCACAGAAGTCCCAAAAGCCAAATTATAAGTAACATAGACCCTACATTTTGGGGAAGAAGGTATGTGAATAGAAAAGTATTTTTATTAAACATAAAATATCCTGTAAGTTAAACTTTTATAAAAGTCTTGAAGGGAAGGCACATACAATAAAAAAGTGATAGAATTTGAGAATTATTAAATACTCAGTGAGACTTAGCAATGTAAGAGGCACTGGTGCCCTTGCCATCGGCCTGGCTGTATTTTACAGCACCAAAGTCTGTCATTGTCTCTTACCTGTGTCTCACCATCTTAATATAATTTATAGAGTGGGTGAAAACTCTATATTTATTGTTTATTTGGCTCACCCAATTTGGCTCACCCAATGACAAGAGCAGGCAGCATTGAGTTGAGCCCCAGCCCTAAATTTATCCTTCCTTAAATTCAGTCAAATTGATTCATCAGGATGTTTAACACAACACAAGGCATAAATATGCTTCATGGAATCAATACTTACTAGATGAATGTGAGGAAGCAAGCTAAAAAAGTAAAATTATAAAAAACGATCAGAAAATAATAATTAGACTCCTACCACTGAGTATAATAGAATTGCAAACCTAAGCATTACAACTTGTCCCTCTTTTCCCCAAGAAAAGAGATTTTTGAGGTAAATTTTAAGAAAGGGGAATAAATAAAAAATATTTATTTAAAAAAAGGACTGGAGAGATGGCTCAGAGGTTAAGGCACTTGCAGTGCCTTCCAGTGCCTAAGGCCCCTGGTTCAATTCCCCAAGTCCCACATAAGCCAGACCCACAAGGTGGTAGCCCTGGTGTTCTCTCTCTCTCTCTCTCTCTCTCTCTCTCTCTCTCTCTCTCTCTCTCTCTCTCTCTCTCTCTCTCTCTGCTTGAAAATGAATAAATAAAAAATATTTTTTTTAAAAAAAAAGGTTTGAGGGCCAGGAGTGACAGGAACTTAGAATGTCCGACTTCATGATCAACCCATTTGAATGTAGGAAGATCTTGATGAAGACGTATTAACAACAGTGATTTGATACAAATATTTTCTATATCCTGTTTGGAATTTTTAAAAAGTCAACTTTAAGCTGGGCGTGGTGGCACATGCCTTTAATCCCAGCACTCGGGAGGCAGAGGTAGGAGGATTGCCGTGAGTTCAAGGCCACCCTGATACTACATAGCGAATTCCAGGTCAGCCTGGGCTAGAGTGAGACCCTCCCTCAAAAAAACAAAACAAAACAAAAAGTCAACTTGTGTTCTGAAACAGGGTCTCATGATATAGCCCAGACTGAGCTAGCATGTACTGGGAGGCCCAGGTGGACTCACAATCCTCCTGTCTCAGTTTTCCAAGGGCCAAGTGCAACAGTGTGGACCCTGAATCTACAATCCATACTGCAGAACAGTGGCTGGATCCGCACCTCAGAAATTACCCCCAGTCTAGAACAAGCACAGAGAGCCAAGCTCAGAACGTAACTCAGCCCCATCTCTAAGTGTACTCTCTGGCAACACTGTTCCCATAGGGAGACTTTCTTCCAGAGTAAGCAGGAGCTGACTTACACTCCAGAACAAGCTCCTTATCTCCTGCGTTGCATTCTGGGTAACTCAGCTTTCTGAAGAAACCTTCAGGCTCCCTGATTATGGTGGGTTATGACAAAGCTTTGACAGTGTCCTGTGATGAAGACAAAGAGAAAGGACACAATAAAACACTAGTTAGGTCTGAGAAAGGGCATGAGGTCCAAAACAGCACAGCAGTTGGAATCCTCAGGAACAGCTGTGGGAAGGCAGGCCATCAGCCATTCAGAGTGATTACATCTGCCCTTGAGTAACAGACAAAACCTGGGTTCTGCCAGGAACTCAAGCGTTTGAAGCCTGTAGCTGCTGGAGGTTGATGACCCACCATGGATGCTCTTTCTGGTGGGAACTCCATATTTGTTTATCGTCTGTCCCATCAGTGCCACACGCTTCCATCGCTCACCACAGAATGGAGGTTCCAGGAGGGCACAGTGTCTTGGCCAATGTCCAAGACAGACACTCCATAAACACAGTCAATGAACGCTCTTCTGTCAGAGTTGTGGGTTCATAGACAAGAGGGAGAAACTAATTTTTTAATGTTTTCAGAGATGAAAATATGTCTTTCCTGGGGAGTGCTGCATGTCACTTTTTAAACATTTCATGGACGATTTTGACACAAGTACAAGGTGTACGTTGATCCCATTTCCTCCCGTCATTCTCTCTTGAGCATGCTCTCCCATTCCCCCCTTCCTCTCTCCAGGCAGCCCTCTACTCTGATATCTTTATGTTATTTTACCTTCCTTCATCATCCATCAAGACATTAATGAGCTCAATGGTGTGAATATAATGACATGCATGTGATAGCCACTATGTGTCTGGAATACCATGCTTCAAAGCCCTCTTCCCTTTCCTTGGGCTCTTACATTTTTCTGCATCTCTTCCACTATGTCCCTGAGCCTTGGTGGATGAGGGAATCTCTTATTTAATGCTGAGCTGTTTGCTCTCTGAGCTTCTCTGAAAGGGAGAGCAGCACTGGACATAGGAGAAAAGATACTAAAGAGATTTTCAAAGTGGGTTTCTAAATATTGGAAAAGAACCCAAAACCCTATCATAATGGACCTGAAATGATGAAAGAGCCAAGGAGGTCAGGAGCCTGAAAGGAAAGCACTGTGGTTGATGAGCAAGACTGTTTCCAGGAACCTTGGAGCAGAGGGGAGAGCGTGACTGTACTCTAGCTTTCAGCTCTGCTGGAACATCAGCCACACACATGGCCTGACAGCGCCTCCAACCTTCTGGCTGACTCCCTCTTAAATATTCTGAGACAGGGCTGGAGAGATGGCTCAGCGGTTAAGGCACTTGCCTCCAGTGCCTAAGGTCCAAGGTTCAATTCTCCAGTACCCACATAAGCCAGACCCACAAGGTGGTGGCCCTGGTGTTCTCTCTCTCTCTCTCTCTCTCTCTCTCTCTCTCTCTCTCTCTCTCTCTCTCTCTCTCTCTCTGCTTAAAAATGAATAAATAAAATATTTTAAAAATATTCTGAGACAGATTAATCTACTTTTTTAGATGACTACTAATTATCATTTACTAGGGCACTGTCTGGGAACTTTCAATCCCAACTCTCCTCACACCTGCTATGTTCAGTCCCGCATACGGGAGCTCCACCTTCAAGCGCTTTCCCTGTGGTGTTCAGTAGATAATGCATATCCCTGTTTGGTCTGTTATATGTTTATCTTCCTCATTTCATAGTCTGCAGGCTTCACTGCTGGCTAAGAATGGTGATGTGTGTCCTCCTCTGGAAGCCTATAGAGCACCTCCCAGCACTATGGCAGCTAGCCAGCGGGGACCAGCTTGATTTCTCAGTGTCTTTCAACTGGAATGTCTTCAGCAACAGGGTCTTAGTTCTAGTTCTGGTGGGGAACCAAGAGAATGGGCAATAGTCTATATGGTTTTGGGGAGGGGCTCAGGGGCCTCCCTAACCAACAACTCACTGGGAGGTTTCTCACCCCTGGCTTTCGGATTTTTCTATCACAACCTATGGCTTAAAATTTGCTTCAGTTGTCTGACAAAGAGCGGGCACCTGTGTGTTTCATTCACATCACCTTTAGTTTTGGTGAAAACTCCTCCTGCTCCTTCTTTCATTCCCCGCCCCTGATCTTAGGTCTTTTCAGTATTCTCTCGTTCTACTTATCCATTTGCTAGCTTCTCTCCTTAAGCCCTCCCCCTCCTCCTCCTTCCTAAGTACTGACTCTTACACCATCCTACATACAAATCTAATATTTCATGCTGGGATCTGCATGCAAGAGAGAACTTGTGGCATTT
>PVHP010051406.1:0-11462 GCA_004024765.1 Zapus hudsonius | reverse complement strand
CTGGTCTTAACAAAATCACAAAGCACTTGGGGGCAAAGATGCAACCAAGGAGGCCTGCACTGGAGGCCAAGATGGAGAAGACCTGCACGGCCACCATGACCTTCCCCTTGGTGCTCTGGTAGACAGGAAGGAAGGTGACCCAGACACTGCAGAACACCAGCATGCTGAACGTCAGGAACTTGGCTTCATTGAAAGTGTCAGGCAGGTTCCTGGCCAAGAAAGCCACAGTGAAGGTCCCCAGGGCCAGAGAGCCCAGGTATCCCAGGACACAGTAGAAGGCAGTGGTGGAGCCAGGGTTGCACAAAACAATGATGTGACCATGTTCCGAGTGTGCATCTGTGTCAATAAATGGAGGAGACGTTCCCAGCCAGAGTCCACAGAGAAGAAGTTGGATCAGGGTGCATATGGGAATGATGAGGTTAGGAGCCCCTGATACCAGCAACCCCCGTATCCTTCTCCCGGGAGCAGTGACCTTGAAGGCCAGAACCACAGTAACTGTTTTGGCCAAGACTGTGGACACAGCCACAGTGAACACCACTGCAAACGCTGTCTGCTGCAGGCTGCAGGTGGCTGTGTGGGGATGGCCGATGAACAGCAGGGAGCAGAGGAAACTACAAATGAGGGAGAGGAGCAGGATGTAGCTGAGAGTCCGGTTATTGGCCTTCACAATGGGGGTGTCTTGGTGCTTCACAAAGACCCCAAGAACAACAGCTCTGAGTGCAGAGAAGAAGAGAGCTATGCATGCCAGAGACATCCCCAAGGGGTCTTCATAAGCCAGAAATGTTATAGATTTGGGGAGGCAGTAGGTATGCTCTTTGTTGGCATACTGGTCATCTGGACACTTCACACATTGATCCATATCTAGTACAGAAAGGAAGCTTTACAGAGCACCATTACTGTCTCTCCCTGTTTCACAAAATCACTCAAATAAGTGATTTATGCAACATTAACAATTTTTTTAAAATTTCAGGCCGGAGAGATTGCTCAATGGTTAAGGCACTTACCTGCAATGTCTTGTGTCCCAGGGTCATTTCACCAGTACCCCTATAAACCTAGATGCCAAAAGTGATGCATACACTGGAAAATGTTTTCAGCAGCTAGAAGCACTGGGCACCCATTCTCTCTATGTCTTTCTCTCTTCTCTCTGTTCTTCACTATTTGAAAATAAATATATTTTTTTTAAATTTTTGCGTAGTTCTTGCTGTGGGTGGCAATGAAGGAAGATTGATATATAGGAATGATCCCCAGTTCTTTTTCTTTTTATTTTTTATTCACAATGGGAGAGAGAGAGAGAGAGAGAGAGAGAGGGAGAGAGAGAGAGAGAGACTATAGCCACGCCAGAGTCTCTAGCAAAGAAACACCAGATGAATATGCCACTTTGTTAATATGGCTTTATGTGGGGACTGGGGAATCGAACCCAGGTCATTATGCTTTGCAGGCTAGTGTCTTCACCACTAAGCCATTTCTCCAGCCCAATTCAAAGTTCTTAATGTCTATTATCTTTATTGTAAACACCCCAATTTTTCTTCTCTTTATCTGTCATGAGATCTTTTAATTTTACTAGAATACAAAATTTCCTGTTGCCCTAATCTACTGAAAATGCAACCATAACTACATCAAATCGAGTAATTCCCAGAGTGCTGTGCACTTCAAGGTCACAGAGCTCCTTGATTCCGTGCCCAGTGAAGTCTATCTGCCTCCGTCTGGAAGGGAAAACCATAGATTTGACCTCACATGACAATAGAACATCTCCACAAACCTTATTTTAAATTTGGAACTACTCCTATTAATGAAGGCTGAGACACAGAAAATAATTAGCATTACACATCAGCATGAACTCATACCATTAAATTAGATTTCCTGTCCACATACTACCTAGTTCAATAAATCCTACCCATCCATGCTATGACATCTATTCATGCACTCAGTGATGAGGTATTTATTGAGAAAAACATCAGGACCATGATAATTTCCCAAATTCCAAGAGAAGACAGATGACACATAATACTTTAATAAAGAGGAATTCCTCCCAACCAAATGTTTTAATTTTCATCAAGGCATGCCTTGGAGTAGTAACTGTAATTAAATTGGACTATCAGATAACATTGGAGAATATCTCTGCCCTAATGAGAACAGAACATGCATTCCTTATTTACTTATTTATGTCTCACATGTTTCTAAATGATGTCCTCTAAATGTATAGTCTCATGTAATTGACTATTTATATTATTTATGAGTACATCATCACTTATTACAGTGTACACTTATTTTTGTGGTGAGAATACTAAATTTTTCAGTGATATTCTCATGTGCATATAGCACCATGTGTTCTATCCCAGGTCTCCTATCACACATGCACTGAAGCCTTCTGGAACTGCCCGGTAACTACAGAGAACCACCCATACGGTGGACTCATTGAGAGTATTCACACCCATGAAATTCGCTACCACAGAAACAAATATAGACACACACACACATCTCAGCAGACATACTCAGTGTCAATATCCTTGCTGGACATTGGGAAGATGATCATAAGTCTCATGTCATCAATCTGATCTAATTATTTTCTCATACAATGAATAATACATGTATATAATACTATATGTTAAGCTCCCAGATGGACACACAACTTTCAATTTTCTTTCACTGTCAAAAATATTTTCCTAAAGAAAATTCTATGTCAATTTTGCTAAAATAATGAGTAAAACACTATGGCTCAAGGCACACAGAGTGTGTAATTTCAAGAATCAATATTATTGATTATATCAATTATATGATAAACAGAGGGGAAAATCTCTGTATTTCTATTCTAGGACCCTTAAGGTCCTATAGTGGATGCAGAAGACAGCTATATGAAGAATTTATTCCTAAGACACTTACCTGTCTCATTGGAAACCTCATTCTCTGGGCAGGGGGTGCAATCAGAACAGCACACTGCCTGTCCCTCCTGAGGAGATTTCCTAAATCCAGGAACACAACTCACACTGCACACCGACTGGATCATCTGAGGAAAACCAGTTGTGTGTTCAGAACCCATTGGAGTTCTAGGTATTTCCTCACAACAGTAGCATCATGGCATGTGAGTAAATCAATAAACATCTCTAGACACCTGCATATTTTGTTTGCATCTTCTGCTAATGGAGTAGTCACACTCATTTAATACATTGTATAATGTGATGCAAATTTACACTGAGAACAAAGAGGTTGAAAATGTGTTTAAAAATTAAAAAAAAAACTTTAAAAAATGTGCTAATTTCCTGTCTGTTGAGAAGACTGGTAACACAGACAGGTTGAAAATTAGTATATAAATCACCACATGGGTGGTACACTAACTAAGCATGCAGAAACCACCAGAGACTTTGGTAATTTAGGTCTTGAGTAAAATATACTGATTAGGTCCAACCTACCTGTTTACTCCTGATCCATGTTATTATATCTTCTGATAAATATAATGGTTGACCATGTGGAGACTGTGGGGAAAACTGTCCAATTTTGATTTTAACTGCATGAGTTTTTGGTAAAATAAAAACACTGAACATGTCATAGTCTGCATGAGATTTTTCTTTCTGGTTCATATTCACTGGATCTCCAACAGGATTAGTGAATTGGATTTTCTTTAGAAAGGAGTGAAACTAAAAAACAACATTAATCATGTTATGATGAGTACACCCATGATTTAGGACAGAAACCTACAGATCAATATTCCTCAGTTTCTTTAGTTCTCTTCCTCACTAGGCAAAAATTTTAATAGGGTCCGTGGTGAAAAATACATGAAATCAGTTGAGAAAAATGGAAAAAAATGAATGAAATAAATGGAGAATGAAAATGTCACTATACTACTAAAATGGATAATAAAAATGTCATTAAACTACTAAAATATTAGCCTCTCTCAGAGAAAACTGAACAAACACATGGAAAATATTCGTAAATAGGTACAACTGTGGGAAGATGCCAACATTCACTATCTATGATTGTTACAGAGCATCAACCAGGAATTCAACATTCTCAAAGACTTAAAGTTCTTGAGTGACTGGGTATCAGGTCTGTAAAATAAATGGGTATAGGCTCTGTAAATGATCCATCATGTTAATCAACTTATTTGTGTGACTTAGAGAAGTAATAGTCACAGCATTATTTCAGAATTTCTGACAAAAACATGGTCTTCATAATTTCATTTTGCTAATCAAAGGGAGGGCATGACACTGTGGTTCTCTCTAGAAAATCATTGTTTTGATTTTCAGTATGACAGTCTTCATGTCACTGTCATCTTCTTTGTTTATAATATAAACTCACATTTAAATTCATCTCCTTAACAGTTAAAAAGCACAGGTATTTGTGTACTTATAAGTAACAGTGCTAGAAATATTGATATGAGCACTTTGGGGTCCTTTAGGAAAGGCAGTTTGAGAACATGACCCACCATACACTGGAACATATTATCTGCTGGTATTCAAACTTCAGTCCTTTCCCATCTTTTACTGGCTCTGTATCTACATGTCGTAGAAGCATCTCATGGAGGCTGTGGGCCACAGCATAGACTGCATTGTAGATATTGTAGCTCTCATCGCTCATGACCATGTCAAAATTGTTCCGCATTAACCATTGCAATGAAGCACTGAGTGAGCAATTCTCCCAGGCCTTACAACTAGTAAGTAACTCTGAACAATTAAAACCTACCCAGTCCAATTTTGCAAGAGAATTGTCTACTTGAGAGCTGGCCAATTTCAGTGTCTGGAGAAAATTTTTAAAACCAGAAAAGTCACCATTGTGGTGTGAAAAAGTGAGAGTCTCTCGGAATGGGGCATGGAGGTAATAATATCTCTTAGTTGTGGCATCTTCCCATTGTGAAGTGCTGACCCAGATTCTGTGTGGACGTGAATGGATCCATTGTATATACAACTGATCAAGAAGAGAGTTTGCATCACCATAAATGATAACTACATTTGCTGATGAAGTCATGATCCAATTATTATATATTCTCTTCCTTGCCTTGAATAGTTCATACTCCTCTGGCATTATTATCAGAAAAGCTAGACAGACTCTGATCTTTTGCATGTCTCCTGTCAAGTCTAACAGAAATTGATAAGATGGGTCATCATCAGAGATGATCAGACCCACCCAGTTCCATCTGAAATGAAGCATCAAAGAGACCATGGCCAGGGCCAGAAATGTGTCCTCAGGTGCCATCTGGTACAGATTAGGAAACCGTTCATGGTCACTCAGGAGAGGATGAAAAGGTCCGAAGGTAATCTAAAGAACAGAACATAGAAGCAACATAAGGAGGAGTATTGTCATGAGTGTCACCTATGACCTAAAGTTGTTGAGCACAAGTGAAAAGTAGAAGGAGGAACGTTTGTCATCCTGAGTGTGACATGTCTCACTTCTTGAAAGTTTGTAGAAGATGATTGACCAGTCTATGTGGTCTAGATAACCCCTGTTTTCCTGCATCTCTTCCCCCACATTAAGCCAGGAAATATGAACACACCAGAAATAGAACATCATTTACCCTTTGAGCAACATACACTGACACAGTCATAAACCCACTTTACCCTTGCACATCTCTGAGGAACATGATTATGTATCTATAGCATGATTTCAAATCTCCACATCACACACAGCCTCACCTGTGGCCATTTGCAGAGCATCATGAAAGTTCCCACCTTAGCAGATGACATCCATGTTGGTCCTGTAAGTCCTGCTACAGTTGATGTCTGTATGTCACACATGTAATTAGGGATACAATCACCTCTTTTTGCATGATGAGTAAGGTAAGAGAGCAATGGAACCAAGTTATCAATACTACAATATAAAGTAATTATCATTGACATATTGGGTAAAATATAGGGGTTCCTGTTGATCTCCTTAATGGAAAAAGCAAAGCAACAACAAACGGGTAGTTTTTGGCCGTCACCCTGAAAAGAGGAAACAGTGATCAATGGGATAAAATTATAAACATGATGAACTTGAAACAGAATACAATGTAAGCACTGAATGGAAGTTTTTATGAAAATGATTCCTTTGAAAGCATTTCTGCTATGATATGGGTGTGAAATCATTCACCTTTGTCTTTTTTATCTTTTTAAATTATTTTTTCAAGTAACCAGAGAGACTGAAAGAGAGCTAGAGAATGAGAGCATGGGTATGCCAAGGCCTCTTGCCACTGTAAATGTAAAACATAAAACTTTGTGCATCTTGGTTTACGTGAGTACTAGGGAATCAATAGGTCATTAGGCTTTTCAGTCAAGCACGTTATCTACTGAACCATGTCTCTAGCCCCAGAATGGGAGGTCTTTGAGAGGCAATAAGGATTGTAAAGGTTGTGAGAGAGAACTTGTCATAAGTGAGATAAGTGTCCTCTTCAGCATCCACACAGGTCAGCTTTTCTCTCTCTCCTGCATCAGTGGAGCTACACAGACATTTTCAGGCTTGGAGATCATAGAAGGAAGAATCTGCATGGAGCTGTTCCTATCTCCACAGTAACATAAATCAGGAAAGCATCCCAAAGGTCCCTCCAGGGTGTTTTAAATACCACATGAAAGGAAGGAGCAGGGAAACATGACCGATTTTCTGTAGTTTCTCATGTAGACCTTTAATGGAAAAGTAACTTACTCATGGACAGAAGAAGAGAGTACTGCTTTGGAAATGAACTTTTATATATGAGAAGAAAAAGAAAGACCTGACCATAAACATATAATATCTTTGTAGTCCTGAGGCTGTTGTGAGTACATGAAGCAATACTTCATTGAGAAAGCATTACACACTGCATTCCCACTGGGTTTAGATAAAAAGCAAGTAACTTCTTTAAGAAAACAGTTTTCTTTCCTCATTCTCTTTTTATGACTCTTAAATTTAGGGGAGATAACCACCCCACGGGCCCCTAAATATCTGTCCTGTCTTTTTAGAATGGAGATCTCAGTGCACACATCTGGAGAGAGACTAGAGCTGAGACACACCAGAAGCTAATGAGCATGGAGGTCAGGGGAGAGAAGCAATTTTAGATTATTTCTCTTCACACTTTATGTAGAAAAACATGGTCTTTCCCTGGCAGCCTTGGAGCCATAGATTGCAGAACCATGTGAGGCATATCTGCCTTTATTTCTGAGAAAGATCTGCTCTTTGGTTAACTGAGAATCCTCTGGATTTTTAAAAACAGAACTCATATTTTAGAAGTTTCATTGTGTGGTGAAGAGGTACCTCATCAGTTAAAGATTTTGCTTTCAAAGCCTGAGGGCCTGGGTTCAGTTGTTCAGTATACATGAAAAACCAGGTGCACAGATGTGGGGAGTTCAGTTCTAGTAGCAGGAGGCTCTGGTTTATGGCCATTCTCTATCACGACACACAGCAAAATACAATTTTAAAAAAGTATGTTCATCTTAATTTCATTCAAATTCAGAATAGTTATTGGTATATTTTTAGTGTATCAATTAACCAACAGAATTAGCTTATCAGTCTCAATATATCATCCCCCTCATCCCCCACCATCAATAAGCAGATTTCTGAACATGCTGACAGGCTTAAAACCCAGTCCTATGAAGCTTCCAATGGCCTCTGTTTCCTCTTACAGACTCTCCATCAACTGAGCAGCAAGCAGCAGACCTGCTCCTTGGCTCTGAGCTCCCAAAGGCCCAGGGCTTATTGAGAGTTGAGCACAATATTGCAAACTATAAAGCTCGAACAAAGTGGTGTCTACAGTACAGTGATGATTTTTCAAGAACACTCTTTCCCACCTGTCAACGTTTCCTCATTAATGAGAACTTCCATTTCATCACCTGGATGCTTGGGGCCACAACTTTGTAAACTCAAACGCCAGGTCCTGGCACCCATGTGAAGAAATAACTATTAGGACAACCATCAAAGGGTGTAGTGAGGACATGGACAGCAGAGAGCATTTGCAGTGTGTCAAATTTGGCCAAGAGGAAAAAGAAGTGAATGTGAGTTACTTATTGAAAAACTGAAAGAAGTTCACACAAAATCTAGACACAGGATACATAAATCTTTTATGCAGAAAATGATTTCATTTCAGACCCTTGTGCCCTTGCTCTCCAATCTTTGTAGGTCTCACCTTACTACCTGACCCTCTGGTATTAGAAATGGAGGTAATAACTGATTACAAAGTAGTGAATCTTCTTTGTGTCACCACACACAAGCCTCTAAATGCTGTGCTATTTACGAACCAGAACTTTGACAGAAGCCCTGACACTGAAAACACACCAAACCGATGTCTGTGCACAGAGGTAAGTAAACCAGAAGAGAATCAGGAGGATAAAAATCTCAGTTTTCAGAGCTCTTAATTTCAGCTCCAGGTGGTGTGGAGCCCCACTGGTGTGCAGTGGGGTGGACATTTTATTTGAAAGATCAAATCAACATGCATGGGGAACAGTCAAAAAGTCTGCTTAACCAGGCATGTCACAAAAAAATGTGCCTTCTATGAAAAGGAGAGAGAAAAACCCTAGACACCCTTCCTGGGACACTTGGCTGCAGCCTCTTTCTATTGACTTGTTCCAATGGTTTGGAGAGTCCCCATAATTGAAACACTGGACCCCAAGCAGTGGCAGCAGTCAAAGGAGGGGGATCCATGAGGAGGCAGGGAGGGAAGTGCTGCCTCACACAGCTTCCCGTCTGGAAACGGGAGGGTGGGAGATTAGATGTGATCATTGTGTACATCAGATAAAGGACACAGCACCAGAAGACATGAAACACTCTGTGGTGGTCATGGATGTTTCCATGACACTTTCAGGACAAAGGACACAAGGAGTTCATCCGACCATACTTTTAATTCTTATACACTCTCATCGTATTAACCAAACATGAATAAATGAAGACGTACTTACTGGTTTTTTATAATCTGGGAGGAATAGTCTTTCTCTAGAGGGCCCAATTGAATATCAAGGTTAAAAATGCAATCACTCTATGTGTCTTCACGATTTTTTATTCTTCCAAAACATCTGGGTTCAGTCCATCTGCACAAGAGATGGAGAAGACCAAACGCCAAGAAAATAAAAATCAAAATGAGCATCTCAGTCAGGTCTCTGTCAAGCTGAGCCTGAGAGGATGGCAGACAAGCAGTGTGCTCCATAGAAAACTATACCTCATGGGTGTGTGTGAACATGTCTCTTTTATTAGCACTGGCAGAGGATGAGAACACTTATGACCCCAGATGACTTTCTGTCCAGAGGCTCCACTGCCCCTAAGGAATATGAAAAGTCTCTGTCCATAAATACTTCATGTGACAAACAGGATAGAAAATATTATATGGGTCATTTCTTCAGACTCAGGTGTTATGATTTCATCTACATCTGTGGACAAGATGACCCTGGGGAAGGACTCCATTTAAATCCACCACTTGGGAGATTTGGTCCCAGCCAAGGGTAACAAGCAGTTCTCACAAACAACATTTGCAATACGTCAGAGGATTTCAGCAGTTTGTCCAAAGTAAGTTCTGATTTGAAAGGGCCTGAGAAGGTCCCAGTTACACATCCTTCAACATCCAAGTTAAGGAGGGGAAGCCTCACATTCTCAGTGATCATAAAACTGGGGGGAATTAGCTGTGTGGTCCAAGGATGGGTTCCATACTCTGTGCTGCATCTCCAACAGCTCTGTACTCTGCCCTGTGTTGAAGAACAAAAAACACCCTGCAGTGCTTTGAATGGAAAATGCCCTCCAAGAGGCTCATGTGTTTGAACACTTGGTCCCACCTATTGGAGCTGTTTGCTAAAGTTGGGAACCTTTAGGAGTTAGAAACTTTCTGAAGAGACTGGTAGCCTCTGGCCCTCAGGTTTCAGTGACAAATCCACTTAACCACTGAGCTATATCTCCTGCTCCTGATTTTATTTTGTCAATTGACTACCATATGATTTCTGTAGTGGATGCCCCAGTTTCCATTTCCCCTACAATGTTTTCTCTTTCTTCACATCCTTGGCAGCAGATATTTTCTGTTGTTTGGGGCTGAAGAGATGGCTCAGTACTTCAGGTGATTGCCTGAGAAGCCTAACCACCCAGGTCCAATGGCTGATAAGAAAGTTGTTTTGGAGGTCTGAAATCTTCTGCCTGTAATCACCAGCATGCCTCCTATCTGGGACTCAGGGGGTTCAGAGCCTAAGGACCCAGGTTTGATTGCGCAGATTGCACATAAGCCAGACACACAACGTGTGGTATGAATCTGGAGTTCATTTGCAGTGTCTAGAGGCCCAGATGTACAAAATCTCTATCTATCTATCTATCTATCTATCTATCTATCTATCTTTCTATCTATCTATCTCTGCTTACAAATTAATAAAGCTAGTATGCGGCTAGTGAAGAAGAGAGGGAGAGAGGGGATACCTGACAATGTGTGTGAAGGGGGTACAAAGTTAGGGAGACAGAATCTTAAAGGGACTACAGGAAGCCAGGGAAGAAGTGGGTGAAATACACAAAACTAATGATCCCATGAATTAGTGTCATGGAAACATTTCTCTTTGTTGTAGTCAGCTTCTCATTGCTGCACAGAAAGCAAACCGACCAAAAGCAGATTGTGGAGGAATTGGTTTATTTCGGCCTGAGCAGAGGGTGGACATCAACTCCGCCACATCACTGCAAACAGCTTCAGGAAGGTGCGCTCAAAAATTATAATCCCCAGAAGTCAATTCTCAACAACACAACTCCGGCAAGGTTCAATTTACAAGACTACCATCAGCTGAAAATCAATCATTCATAACACATTAAATTCATGGGAAACACCTGAATAAAACCACTACACTCTTTTTTTTTAGCTAAATAAAAGATACTCTCTTCAGGAGATATAGAGCAGATATAGTTTAGTGAGAAGAACCCTGTATATGGAGAAAAGATTTACCCTAAAACCATAGGCTGTGAGAGTCACATTGGAATCCTGACTCTTATGAACATTGCTACCCTAGGATGTCCTAGTCTAGCTGGTAGGTGATACTCCAGGACAAGGTGTTTGAGAAGGTTCCAGAAAGCATGAAACACATACAGAGTGGAGTGTCCTGAGAGTTCACCATGAGATGACCCAGGGAGAATGTCTGGAGGGAGTTCATGGAAAGAGGATTAGGAGGTTACAACACAGAGGAGGGTTTGGAGTATTATTGGAATCATCATCGGGTGATCCTGAGGTTCATAGAATGGCCCAATATTGGAAATCAAGAAGCTACCTTAGAGACTCTGAAGGCCTGATTAATGGGCCAGAAAGCTCCTGTGAGACAAACCATGTTGGAGTTTTTCTGGGTTATAATTGCTGTGGCATCAGCTAAGAGCAATACTGACTGTCCTGAGTGAAGGGTCTTGGTGTTCTTTGGGTCAACGATAGAGATGTGTTATGGGAACACTTGATGGAAGGGGTGTGAGAGAGGAGTCAAGAGAGACAAATATGGAGGAAGGGAGTGTTTCAGGGATTAGATTTAGGTAATTGGACATTCAAGGTAATCTTGGGGGGACAGGTGTTATCATGGAAATTGTGGTGGTAA
>PVHP010051405.1:0-11462 GCA_004024765.1 Zapus hudsonius | reverse complement strand
TGGGAGGGAACAGTGAACCAACAAAGGAGCACTTGGTGTAATGGAGGAGCCTCGGCCTGGGGGAGACAATCAACAGCTTTCAAATTCGACCAATTTTCCACTCAGTGAGGGGGACCCCTTGTTTGGAACTAGGGATTCAGGGCGATAGGCACCGGATCCCGTACTTTTGGGCTCCCAAAACAAGATGCACTATGGGAGCAAGTGACAGGGAGGCTACTACAAATAGAATCTAGGTAATCCAGAATTGTGTATATTTGTTAACCTACACTGATCTCACTCTCCGATGGAGATTGTGTTTGTATTTTTCAGGATGCAGCGAGAGAGCTGGGGCCCATCTAACCCTACCAACCATCCGTAGGCCGGTAGCTGAGATTCTGGCAAGAGAGGACCCACCACAGTCATATCGTGGAGGATCCAAATGGAACCCCGCAGAGAATGACGGGATGAACAAGGGGCCCACAGCCACAGCCATTAAATCAACACAGGATTAGCCAGTGGAACAGAAACCAACGATCTTCAACAAAAAGACCCCAAAACTCACAACCTTTAATCAGCCTTAATACTCATCCACCACGACTCAGGGAACTATGCGGAAGAGGGGGCGGAAAGAATTTAATAGCCGTGGTGGGGGAGACTATCCAGAAGCATGGCACCCTTCAGTATCAACACACTTGGGACAGGAGGACCGGGCTGAGTACTAGGCTATCCAGGGTTCCCTGCCACAAGGGCTGATCCAGCCGGCCCACGGAGGAGGATATCCAGCTGATTGGGGATGGGGAGGGGGGCATTGGGGAATTGGGGATAACAACTCATTGTTTGCCCACTGAATAATGTAACTCATTATGGACAATAAATATATATTTAAGAAAAAAAGAAAATAGCGTATTACTTGCCTGGAAATAATTTAAGAAATTCTAGAATATCTCAGCCAAAAAATCTACTTTCCTCCCCCACATTTGAGATTCTTCCCATCCTAATATCCTGCTGGCATGAGGAAGAGAAAATTCTCATTGCTTAATGAATTTATCAGCTGCATCCTCATAGCTAGAAACATAGGAGAAGAACAGGACCAGTGAACTGGTGAACATTTCGAAGAGAAGGAAGAAAGAATTTCTAAGGAACCACACATTTACTCATTTCCATATCCAATTCCATTTCTGCTTTGGGTAAAGTAATCATACAATCCAATGTCATCACTAGGATTAATTCCATTCTTTTCTCCATACGATTCTTAAACCTGCTAACTTTCATTTACTTTACAGATTTTGCTTGAATAGCTAAACATTCTGAATATGAGCTGCCTATAAATGTCTCTAGATCTCATGAGGTGACGTTTTCTCCCCTTCCTCCACCTCAACAAATGGAAGCAGCACACCACTAGCCATAATGACAATCAGAAATGCTCTCACACACACTCTAAAATGATCACTGTTCTAGTGTACAGCACAGATTGAAAATCACTCATTTTACTCCCTGAGCAAACAAGACACGAAAGACTCACTGCCATCTTATACAGGCATTTTTCATGCAGTGTTTTACAGATAAACATCTCGACTTATCCCACTTCCTTTATTAACAAAGTAGATATTATAAACTGCCCAAAGTCCTAAACACGTCTATAGGAAAAAATAAGAAACCAAAAAAGAATCTCTTCTCCCCTCTTATAAAATCTTTAACCTCACGTAGATTTCCTTGATTTGAATTGTTCCTAACTCAAGAACTCAGAAATAATCAAGTTTTATTTGGAAGCCTTTCAGGAGGTAAAAACTGAACTTGACCTCTGAGGTGGATGTTTAAAGGAGGAACATTTTGATGTCCCCCAGGGGGCGCTATAATCCCTCCGCAAGCTTCCAGGTCCTTCTGTGTGTGCTTAGGCTGGTATGTGCTCATCTCCATGATCCTCAGAGGGATGTTGGCAAAGAACAATTCTCCAGTGTGGTCCCCTGGGGACCAACCAAGTCAGCTCTGGTGGACTCATGACACTTCAGATGCATTGAAATCTCAATGCCCTTTTCTCCAGCATAGTTTCATTATTGTTGGCTGTGGGTGCTTACAAGGTGAATCCAAACTGTTCTGATTCTAGGTGATGTCTCAAATTAACCCAATTTCTCCACATTCCAGGTATTATTTTGCAATTTCTTCAATTCTTCCATCTATTCAAATATACAATATCTGTCAACATCTCCTGAAGAAAGAATCTGACAGGCTGGGGAGATGCTTCTGCTTGCTGTTTGACACTTGCTTGCAATGTCTGCTGGTCTGGGCTCAATTCCCCAGCAACTATGTAAAGACTGATGCAAAAAGTGGTATGTGCACCTGCAGTTCTCAGGAGCTCCTCTGCTGTGGCAAGAGGCCCTGACATACCCATACTCTTTCTCTTTTTCTCTCTCTCCTCACAAATTAATATAATGAAAATATTTTAAGAAATAATCTGAATTCCATTTCTCTAATTCCCTGTGGAAAGGCAACGACTTGAAATCTTCCAAGTCTCAATGCTGAAGCAGTGTCATCAGGTAATACAAACTTTCATCTTTTCCTTGCCAAGAGCAGATGTGGGAGAGGCAGTCAACTTTTTGTGGGACCCTGCTAAAGGTGCATGGAGAATGTCGGGTTTTGCTGAGTCTTGCAGACTTTTGGGACTGTCTCCTTCTGATAAGGAAGTTGAGGCAAAGTCTGAGGGCCCCTATAAATCTTAGCCAAATCCTGGACATTCCAGCCCTCAGGCAGGCCACAGCTGTGCCCTGAGATAAGCAGGCAACTCAAGGCCTAAACTTAGCCCAGCTGCAATAACAAACCTAAACAATAAGGTTACATTTCCTCTGCTGACATCACCATTCTATACATGTCTATTATACATGTATAGTCACATAGGCCCCTCAATTTATCTATGCAAAATAGGTATCCAAAGGGTACTGGCCCTTACCAATCAAACTCATGAGATGTCCACAGATCTTACCCCTACCAATCTCCTTGCTTCCTATGCTTCTACCTCTGACTTTCCTCTATATAAACAATTGCTCTCTATACAATAAACGAGAACTGCCCACTGCTGTGTTCACCCAGGTGACTATGCCCATCAGCTCACAGCTATTCCAAGCCTCTGCTCACCCAGCTCCATGGACAAACAGGGAGTTGATGCGCGCTGCAACTCCCTAACTAACCCACGGACCCAGAATTTTTCTTTACCTTTCTCATTAGTATAACTGTATGTGTGTGTGGTTTTCATGTGTGTATGCATGTTTTTATGTGTGTTCAGATGTGCACACATGTGTGTGTGCCTACATGTGGAGACCAGAGGTTGGCATTGGGTGTCTTCCTTGATCTCTCTGTCTCTCTTTCTCTTTCTCCTTCTCTTTCTCTTTCTCTTTCTCTTTCTCTTTCTCTTTCTTTTTCTCTTTCTCTTTCTCTCTCTCTTTACTGAGGCAGAGTCTCTCACTTAAACCATTGATTTGGCTTGTCTAGCTGGCCAGCTTGCCCTGGATATCCTTCTCTCTCAGCCACCCAACTACAGGCATGCATCACCCCACCAGGTTCATGGGGATGAAAACCTCACCCTCATGCTTGTGTAGCAAGTGCTTTAACAATTCAAACATTTGCCCATAAACCTGGTATCAATTTTGATTGTTTTGATTAGGCCCAGCAATGTCATTTAGGTATATATCCAAAATAAATAACTACTCAAACAGTCCTTTTCCATTCATTGTCTGAAAAAGCATATTCAAGAATATTAGTAGCTACTTTACTCAAAGTAAACCATAACTTAGGGAAAATTCATTAACCATAGCCTAAATAAGTAAACCTCCATACAGTTGGATACTACGTAATCAAAGGAAATAAATGATTGATACATTTACTATTCATCCATGTTATAGTGTATATATAAGCATAAGTGAAAATCCAGGCAAAAGAAAATAGTGCATCCATCTATATGAGTGCTGAGTGCAGGTGAAACTAATCTTAAAAATCATAATAGTAGTTATCACTGGGAGAGGATATTGTTTGGGGGAAAGCATGGAGGAATGAAATTGTTCTATATCTTTCTTTGGATAGTAGTTATATGAGTGTATAGACAAAATTAATCAAGTTATACACTTAAAACTTGCACATTTCACTCTGAATAAATTACTGCTCAATTTTTAAAATCTAAGGCAAATACAAAATCATAAGTATAGCTAGAAACCTCAGTGAAGCATTTGTCTTGCATGTGATAATACATGACTCCCAATGTTCATACTAATATTTCTTGCATGTATGTCAGATTTTGTGAATCATATTTATGCTTTCCTCTGAATTACATAATTTAGTAGAAGTTAACAGAAACTCTTTCTTCTACAGGACTGCTGAATCCAGGGCAAAATCAAGGAAAATAAGTAAAATCCCCCAGCAGTGAGTGGATTTAAGTTAAAAAAAAATCAGATTAGCTGAGTCACTTCTTCCTTATCCTCAAAACCTTGCCAGGAATCTACAATGACTGTTGAAGCAATAATTGCCCCATGTCCTAAGTCTCTTCCTTCTCAAATCCAGTCTTTGCCCATGTGAATAATTTATGACATCTTGTTTAGAAGAAAAACACATAGTCTTTACCTGATTGAATGCCCTTTCCAGCATTTCAAAATGCAATAAAGCAATTTATTGATCTAAAATTGTTTTCCCAAGCAAGCATTTAATTATTACACAATTACTGAGACCATGCATCTGAACTGGCACTTTCTAACTCTACAGTAACAATCTGAAAATAAAGATGCTACTCAGATCATAATCCAATTGTATACAATAGTGCAGCAGACTTTAAAAACTACTTCTTACATTTTATTACAGTGAAAGAAATTAGAATTTCAAGGGAAGTTACTTCAGCATTGCTTATGGGTTTTTGTTTCTCAATAGGCTAAGAAGAACTTGATGAAAGCTTGATTTATTATTGCACGTCAGAGTTCACAGCCACTAGCTGAGCTCAGCAGAGGTGAACCTACCAAGAAGCAGGCTGGATAAAGGATGTTCCAGTAATCTTTCCTAGTTTATCAAAAAGTACAAATGCATTAAGCACATCAATTGCAAACAAAACCTAAAGAACCCTTAATTCACACCAGTTTACAGGTCATTGGAACACATATCAAAGAGAAAATTTGAAAGCAATGACTTTTTAAGGAGGAAGTAGAATCAGAAAATGTGCTCACTTCAGCAGCACATACACTAGAACTAGAGTTGGCTCGTTTTTCTTTCCATATATATATATATATATATATATAATGTTGTTTACATGCATGTGTGTATGCATCTTCATGTGTGTAGGTACATATGTGTGTGAATGTACATGCATGTGGAGGCCAGAGATGGATGTTGAGTGTCTTTAATCACTCCCCAGCTTGTTTTTGTTTTTCTATGAGACAATTTTTCTTACTGAACCCAGGGCTCACCAATTCTGCTAGTCTAGAAGGACCCAGGGATCTCTCTGTCTCCACCAAACAAATACTGGGATTATAGGCATGTGCTGGGCATCTGAATTTGGGTCCTCACACTGGCATAGCAAGTGCTTTACAGACTGAGCCATCTCCTCAGCCCTTGTTTATTTGTCCGTTTGTTTTCTTTTGTGTCAATCTGAAACACATATACACCAATAGATGAATCCATGGCTTTCTTCCCAGGTGTTGTACTCAGTTCCTTGTTGCTGGAATGAACATACAATCAGACACAGTTTATGGGAGGAAGGGATTTATTTCAGATTTACAGAGTCGAGTCCAGAGCATCATCAATGGTGGAAGAAGTTGGCTCCCTTTCTTAGATCCAAGCAGGGAGAATCACGAACAGCCAGCATCATTAGAAAGCATGAACCACCAGAGTTCAAACTGTTCTCCACACACCTTGGAGGACTGGCCTGGAGACCCGCCCCCAAACACACCTTAGAGATGGACCCCAGGATCTACCCCTAGTGACTTGTCCCCCCAAAGCAGGGATCTGCTAGCCAGGGACTCAAGTAGGAAGTTTAGTTATAAATGCCTGAGTCTATGGGGCCATACAATCACATTCAAACTACCACAACGGGTTTTTTTTTTTTTTTGTAAAGAAAAGGCTCCCAGGAAAAACTGGAAAGGGTAAGAGGGAAGCAATACAGGAAGGGAAGCCACACAAGAGCATAATCTCTGACATCCGGAGGTCTCAACTCATCTTGGCCTCATGGGAAGTTTAGGCATGAGAACACCAGTCACTGGCTAATAGACATGGGGTGGAGATAAGAGGAGGTAAATATACTGAAACTTAAACTCTTTCCCTGTGTCTAAAAGTTAGCTTCAGTGGCTCCATAAACAGGACTCTGCAGAAAGTTAAAAACAGTTATATACTAGTCAGTCTGTGACAACTGGGAGTTAGTAGGACTAGGGGAAAAGTGTCTTTATTTGTAGTGTGTACTCATTTCCATGGTGTAAATACTCTCACCCTGGTCAATATTGACTGTTGACTTGGCATCACTGAACATGGTGGAGGGAGAGTTGTACAGTAGCATCCCCATTATATAGATATATAGTATACTACACAAATAGATATAGCATCAAGAACAGAGACAATAGGTTATAATGAGATAGAGACTTGGGACTTTAGGGTATTTGTTATCTTTTGTATAATATAATTTATTTTATTATATGTTTATATACTCAGTTCTCATTATTCACAGTAGTTACCTTCTAGAAAGTTGCTATAAATACCAAATTACAATGTTTCTCATGGAAATACAAAGTTATGCTCCTATAAGCTTTTGATAAAAAATTTCTTTTCTTACTTTATTTTATTTTATTTTTGACAATTTAATAATGAATATAATGCATTTTAATCATATTCATACCCCATTACTTTCTCTTGTCCCACTCCTACTAAACCCCATCATATTTCCATCTAATCTCCTTCCCACTTTCATATCTTTTGCTTATTTGTTTTTATGACTCACTGAGTTAAGGTTGCTTGCATGAACACAGGTAAGAGCCTGTTTACTAGAATATGAGCAACTTAACCAGTGGCTACACCACTGACAAACATGACTCCCTCTCCCCCAGTAAACATTTGATCAGAAGATTTCAATCAGCTGATTAATACATAATTCTATTTTATATGTATTTCTATTCAAAGACACCTTATTTAATGTATATTCTAATTCATTAACATTGAATTCACAGCCTAAATAAAGTACTTACGTATGAACAAAGCTTACCTAATATATGTATTTTCTCCATAAAACATATCAGCAGCCTTTGTGTGCTTAGGAACACTAAGCAGCACTTCAGCACTACATTTGGGGGCCATTTCAAACAGAAAAATCACCCACAAAATCACAAAAAATGTAAAAAGACTGCCACTAAATATTCCCCAAAGGATATTTGCTTATAATATCAGATCTGAAATGCAAAGGTCTTCTTCAACCTCAGCTCAGGGTATGCACATAGGGAAACTGAAATTGTTCACAACTTTGCATATATGCACATGTTCACAAATGACCACACATATTGACTTGGGGTTACAAATAAATGTTCTTGAGTAGTCAAGTTGACAAATATAGAATTTGTAAATAATGAGTCACCTCTATAACTTTATTTATAATAGCTGTGCTTAACAACAGTTTTTCAGAATTATGGAAGATTTAAGTAAGTCCTTATGAGCCTACATGAGCCAGCTCCAGCACAGCATTGACTGGACTAGACCATCCTGATCACTATCTCTCCTGGCCTGTAAACTCCTACAAGGCAGAGATCAGCTCTTTGTTGATGTCTCTAGTTCAACAGCTAGCACAGATGCCTGGTTCAGGAAAGGTAATCAAAACCTGTTAATAGATGAGGGAATAAATACAAGTAATTCCCCTCTTTGTTGTGGAAAAATATTAGGCTCACATTGGATGAGTATGCTTTGCTTAAAAGATAGCTTTGGGACTGGGAAGGTGGCTCCATGGAGGAAGTGCTACTGAGCAAGCACAAGGACCTGAGTTCGCTCACCAGAACCCACACAGAGTACAGGACATGGTGATGCAAGCTGTACACACAGCATTGAAGAGGCAGAAACAGGAGGATCCCAGGGGCTAACTGGCTATCTTGCCAAATTGGTGAGCTCCAGGTTCAGTCAGAGACCCTGTCTCAAAATAAAAGGTAGAGAGCTGTATATGATGAAGGAGGACATCTGGTGTCTACTGCTGGCCTCCATATGCACAGGCACACACACATGCACCCATACACATATGCACATGTATGCACAGGTGCACTAACACACTTACAAACAGAAATACACACATACCACACATGCATAAACATGTAAAAGTAAGGAGGTAACTTCTTATTTAAAGAGTTTTGGCTCTCATCTAATGGTTGTACAAAATTCTATGGCCAGTGTCTTTAGTTCTACAGACAAGAAAATCAGGTACTGAGATTTCCAAAGATGACAGAGTCAATTAGCAAGAGACCTAAGATTCAAACAAAATTGTCATGCTTCAAATTCTATGTGCTTCATCACACTGGGACAAATTATGTCCCTTCAGTTACTGCTACTGTTGGCAGTAAGTATACCCATGCTTTGCATGGGTGGGGTACCTACATTTGCTTCAAAGGTTTCAGTTGAACAAGTCACTACTCTACCTAAGAAACAAACAACAGCAAAACCCAACTCCAATAGTAACAACTCTCTAGTCACTCATGGTAAAAAATAGTGTTTTGTACTTTAAAGACTTCATGTAACTAAAACATAAATCATTTAACCATCATTGTCTCTGTAGCATCAATGTTTAATGAAACGTTTTTAGATATATTATGAACAGCAGACTGATGAGGTGTACTCTGAGACCTCTGCAAATTTCTACAGTCTAAAATGACAGAAATGTTTGTGCAAGCTCCTGGCTATCTCCTAAATCATATTTCCTTTAAGAGCAACTTATTTCCTGTGCATGTCCACACACCACAATTTATCTGCTGTTCAACCTTTACCAATGTTTTTCTTTAACTTACAGCTATGTCTAGCAAAAAATATTTTAACTGCTTAAATGTGTACCTGATGTGCATAGATAGCACAAGACCACAGTGAAGTTCAAAAGCTGTGTGTACAGCTAAACTTAGTGACTAAGTGATACAATTGTGTAGCACAGCCTAATAAAGCATAAAATTTGAATTACCAAAACAAGAAGAACAAGGAACTGCAAATGGCTTCCTCATCTATATGTAGAAACTAACCTCATCCCTAGAGATTCCAGATCATAAAAATAAGTGCCTAAAATAATGTCTGGTCCCTAGTAGGTACTTAACATAAACCTCAGTAACTAACCAGATTCTAGATTAACCTTATTCAGAACAATAAGAAACAGTGTAGAGTCATTGCATGAATGATCTTCCATAACTCATATCATGGCTAATGAGTCACCTATTAGTGCATCTACATTCAGGAAGAAGTTTGCTGATTATTTGCAAAGTAGCTAAACATAGCTAAGTTTTAATAGCTTTAGAAAATATTAGTATATACATCATGGTTTGATATTTTTTTACAGAGGATTTGTATACTGCCAAGAACTAAAATTCAACTTATCATTGGGAAAAGATGAATTCCTACCATGAGTATAATTTAAAGGAAGACTTGAGAAGGTCCTCCCCTGAAATTTCAACTAGAAAATATCTTCCCTTAACAGGTTAACCATTTGACCTTGAAGTTCCACATCTAGAAATTTCACTTTGGATAATGCCTAAGAATTAATATTTAAGAACTCCCACAAATATTTAGCAAAATATAAAAATGTACCTTTTTACTTGACAAATGATAACAGGACATTTCAAATAAGAAAATATTAATAACTACTACTAACAGGAAAGAAATGCAATGGTTACATATTATATCTGCCTGTCAATTAACTTGGAAGATTTAAAAGCATTACTAAAGCCAACTGTTGTAAAATATATGGGGAAATGGATTAAAAGACTATTATTTGGACCATCAGATTTTGAAGACCACCTGTCTGTATATGTTGAAATTGCAAATTCCCATGGTCTCACACCTCCAGGAATCTATCATATAAAAATATCTACACAGGGGGCGGAGCAAGATGGTGACCGAGTAACAACGTCGCCAGGACTCTCCGGAAAGGTTTGATCCCCTCAGCTGGTATCCAGGCTTTGGACACAGGCCGAAACCGAGTTCGGACTCTCCCTCCCTCCCGAACCCCTGGGCTGCTAGCTCCTGCCATTATCCCCTGGGGCAGATTCCAAGCTCTCCACAGAGGTTTCATTGCAGGACTGAGACTCGGACACCCGCTCACGGCTTCGGTTTGGGGTCCACAGCAGGGTTCCACAGCTGATCTCAGCTCTGCAGGGGAGCACAGAGCGGGCTGGGCCTAGTGCACCCAGGGCTCACGCCTCTGTCCCCTCGTGCGGGTTCAGATCCCTGGCGCCAATTGAGAGGCTTCCCCGCGGGAGCGGCCGGTCCTCAAAGGCGGTCTTCCCCACCTTCTGAGAGGGGAGGTTTGGGGCCGCCCAGCCTCTCCTCAGCTTCAGAACCGCTGCGGGTTCCCGGCAGCTCTTGGCTCTGCAGGGGAGCCAGCAGCTGTGCCCTTCCTCTGCACCTCAGGCCCTACCTTTATCCCATCATGGCAGATTCCTGGTACTTGGCGCCAACTGAGAGGCTTCCCTGTGGGAGCAGCCGGTCCTCAGAGGCGGTCCCCTCCACCTTCTGAGAGGGGAAACAGTGTCTCTCCACGGAGGTTTGGGGTCTGTCTGCAATACAGGCCCAAGTTTGGGGCCGCCCAGCCTCTCATCAGCTTCAGGACCACTGACCCCCACTTCTCTATCAGGGCATGGGCAGAAGCCAAAGGAAAAACGCAACTTCCCAAATCAGGGCCGCTAGTCCCATTATGGAACACGAA
This sequence comes from Zapus hudsonius, assembly GCA_004024765.1. NCBI lineage: Eukaryota > Metazoa > Chordata > Mammalia > Rodentia > Dipodidae > Zapus > Zapus hudsonius. The sequence goes on along the minus strand of PVHP010051405.1, from coordinate 595 downwards.
ACTGGCAAGGAGATGGAAGAAGCTCATACAGAATTGCAGAGAGAGAACATTATGACTCCTGACCACAACAGCAATGCAGTTAAGGGCTGACATGGAAATTATGAGAAAAGACATAAATGAGTTGAAGCATTTCTACTCAAGCATAGACTCCAAACTGAATTCGATGGAGAGAAATATGAACGAATTCAGAAATACATTAAGTGAATTAAAGATTAATCAGCTAAGAGAAGAGCTGGACAATCAATTAATTAAATTTGATGAGGACTTAAGAAAACTAAAAAATGATTATCAGGAAACCCAAGCAAAAATAAAAATAGATTGGAAATTGGATCTCACCAAAGAATTAGAGGCCATTAATAAAATCATAGCAGAAACCAAAAATCAAGAAGAAATACTAAAAACCTCACTTGAATCATTCAGTCCCAGGGTTGATAATCTGGAGGACAGACTTTCAGAAGTAGAAGACAAATCCGAAGGAAGTAATAAGGATGTCATAGGTTTCAATAAATTCAAGAAATCAAGTGAGCACAATTTGAGGGATCTATGGGATACAATAAAGAGGAGCAATATTAGAATCATTGGGATCCCAGAGGGA